>JAPTJF010000434.1:0-53048 GCA_029339195.1 Micractinium sp. NFX-FRZ | reverse complement strand
GGAGGGCACGATGGGGTGCTGTTTACCGGCTCCCATCATGATGGGGTGATGGGGGGCCAGCGATGGGGCAATGGGGCTGACACCCTGCGGTCTGATGGATGCTGGCAATGGGGCATGTCGCCAGTGCTCAACCGACGCCAAGGGTGCCTCTTTGTCTTCCTCCACTCACCACACCTCATTTTGCCTAGCCCCACCCCGTCCTCATCTCCCCTTCCCTCACCCTCCACCCAAAAACTTGCCCTGCCCATCGTGATCGACCCCCCTGCCTCCCAGCCCCTGAAACGAGCAGGGCAGTCCTGGCAGCGACCCACCGCACTACCATGCGACCCCATGCGACCCCATGCGCCATGCGGGTCTGGGCGGATACCTGTTGACATCACCTCTTTTAACCTCTTTCACACTGGGCTGCATGCCGTCCTCGGCCTCACCCGCAGGACGGTGCGGTCCTTGGATGCGGAGGACGCACTCTGCGACAACCTTAACCCACCAAAAGGGTTCTGTGCCTCCTGCTAACGCTTGCCTGCATGCGTCTTCCTTGTGAGCAGGACGGTGCGGTTTTCGGATGAGGAGGATGCGGCTCGCGACAACCTGCACGTGGGGCTACAGGAGGCGTCACGCTCCTCCAGCGTGGTGAGGGCCCCAAGAGCGGGGCGTGAGTTGTGTGTTGTGTGAAATGCATGGCAGGCTTGGGAGGCACGAGGTGTCGCGCTCCTCCAGCGTGGTGAGGGCCCCGCCAAGCGCGGGGCGTGCACTGTGTGGAGCGCCTCGAGAGCAGGGTGTGAACTGTGTGGAACGCCTGAGAGCAGGGTGTGAACTGTTGTTGCGCACTGTTGTGTTGCGTGAAATGCGTGTGCAGCTTGAGGGGCACGTGGGGCTGTGGGAGTGGGGCTGTGGGAGGTGTCGCCTACTGTGTGCCGCCTGCCTGAGTGTAAATAACTTGGAACATTACCCGCTTTTTGATTTGCATTTTTTTTTGTGTTTAGTCTGCTTTGGGCTCCTCCTCCTTCCACACTTGCTTGCAGGACTCCCTGCACCGCTCCTACGATGCAGCGGTGGAGCGGCGGCACGAGCACCTGCCGCCCACGGCCGGCGGCTTCCATGTGAAACACACAGCTGGTGAGGTTGCGTCTGCTGGTACTGCTGCATGCTGTCTCAAGTACTGCTTGGTACTGCACACCTGTAAGCGGGACCCTGGGTAGCTCCCAGGCTGTCCCTGCTTCAGCACTTCTGCACACCTGCCCTTCCACACCCGGCATGCACTTCTTGTTTCGCCCAACAGCCACTTTGATTCCATGTGTGCCTGCACCACACCACCTCCCCCTGGGCATGCCGGGGGGCTTGAGGTCGTAACAGGCAGAGTGCCCCACTTTCATTTACCCACAAACCCACCCCCTTCACTCCCAGTTCTCAGCTCACTCGGCACCTTTCCCACTCACCACCTACGCACCTGCACAACCACGTTCTGTGCAGGTGGCAAGCTGTCGGCTGTGCCTAGCAGCGCGCCCTGCGCCTCTCGCCGTGCCTGCCGCACTTGCCACCTCCCCTCACCGCGCGCCTGCTCATCTTCCCGCCCTAAGCAGGCGGCAGGCTGGAGGCTGTGTCCAGCAGCGCACGCTGGGAGGACGTGGTGGGGTACAGCCGCGCCGTCAAGCGGGGGCCCTTCATCTTTGTGTCAGGTCAGGTCAGGTAGAGGTATCTTTGTGTCAGGTGGGGTACAGCCGCGCCGTAAAGCGGGGGCCCTTCACCTTTGTGTCAGGTCAGTGGGAGGCAACTGCTTCAGCAGCAGTTGGGGAGTCGGTCACAGGGAGTCTTTTGGGGGGTTGAAGGCGGAGCAGGTTGGGTCCTGGGTTTCGAAACCTGCACCAGGGTCGCAGCCGTGCCCAGGCAACTCTTGCCCAACCTCTGCCCCACATCCCACCCTGCCCCTGTCGTGCAGGCACCTCTGCGGTGGATCAGGTGAGGCGGAGGCCAGCAGCATCAGTCTCTACTTGCACCTCCTGCTCGAGCCAGCAGTCTTTGCAGCTGTTGCGGCTGACAGCAGCCTCCGCAGCTGCTGAATGCCAGCATGATCCCGTGCAGCTGCTGGGGGCACTGCAGCGCACCGCCCACGATGCCTCCTGGCTGCGCCTCCTCCCCTTCCCCTCCCTCATGTGTGTCCCCTGCTCTCCCTCGCCTCCTCCCAACCTCCTCCCTGCCTGCTCCTCCCTGCTGTTCAGGAGACGGGGCGGGTCATGTTCCGACGGGACCCCTACAAGCAGGTGCGTGTCCTGTGCTGCACTTTTACGCTAATGAAGGGCAGGGAAAATGTGGAGTAATGGGAAGAGCGCCCTTTTGGCAGATGGGGTGGGAGCGCAGTGTGCCGGCAGTGGTGGGGGGCAGGGCATCGATTTGCCGCAGGCGTGCCGCACCGAGCGTTGGCGCAGCGGCCTCTGGGCCGGCCTCAGTGCTGCTGTGCTGCGCCAGGCGGGAGCAGCAGGAGCGTGCCTGCTGCTGGCAGCTCGTGCTGCCACTCACCCCGCCCGCCCACTGCGGCTCACGCCTGCCCACTCACGGCCCCGCTGCGCCTTACCCGCTTACGCCCTGCAGACCCAGCTGGCCTTCACAATCATTGAGAAGGCGCTGGCCCAGGTGCGGCAGGGAGGGAGGGAGGGGTTGATTGCAATGCATGGCATGGGTGGCTTATGAGGGCGACGATAGAGGCCAGAAGAGGTGGGAACAGCACTCATTACGATGGGCAGAGTGCAAGAGGCCAGCATGCATGGTCGTTAGTAAGAATGTCGCCATGCGCTGAAGTGGTCGCCCTTGCTCACCTTCCGCTTGCCACTGTCCACTCCTCCCCCCTATGATTGCCCCCACTTGCTTTGCCCTGGCCAGCCCTGCCCTGCCCTGCTTTACCCTGCCTCCCCTGCCCCTGCCCCTGCTGTCCTTCACTGGTTTCTGCTGCCTGCTGTCTTCACTTGGAGCCCACTACGCCAGGTTGGCGCCAGCATGGACGACGTGGTCCACACACTCGCCTGCACTCATCATTTACGATGTATGACGTGCTCATCTTCTTTCCTCCACTGCTACCTGTCTGCCAGGTTGGCGCCAGCCTGGACGACGTCGTGCGCACCCGCCTGTTTGTGCGCAACATGGCGCGGGACGGGGAGCACATCAGCCGCGCGCACGGCAAGGTGAGGGTTGAAGGGCGGAACCGTCAGCTATTTGCATACTCAGTGGAAGGGGCGGGTGTAAGCTGGGCTGCCGTTTTGCTGGAATGGGACGGGGAGCACAGCAGCCGGGCCCACGGCAAGGTGAGGGGCACAGCCTGGGGGCGCATGAAGAGCTGTATGACCGCGGGAGGGGGCGGGGTTGAGCTTGGGCTGCCGTGTCCTGGAAAAGGACGGGGAGCAGTAGCCATGTGCATGGCAGGGTGAGGTGTCTGCTAGCTGTGTGCTGCAATGTGGGCGGGGCAGGGTGCGCAGCGTTGAGCAGGGTGCGGCCGCAGGCGTGGCACGTGAGGGGACACACTTCCAGCCTCTGGGCCATGTCAAGCCAGCTCTGACGAAGCTGGAGCTGCTCCCCGCCCTGCCTCACACCCTCCGATCCTCGCCTCCCCCTCGCCGCCGCCACACGTGCTGGGTCACGTCAAACCAGCTTCCACCTTGCTCCCTCCCGCCGGACCTCTACCAAGCTGCCTACACATCTCTTCCTTCCCTTCTCACAGGTGCTGGGCCACGTGAAGCCGGCCTCCACAATGCTCGAGGTGAGCCGGCTGGTGCACGAGGACATCCTGGTGCTGATTGAGGCGGACGCCATCCTGGGGGACTTTTGATGAGCTGGCGACCCGACGATGAGCTGGCGCTGAGCTGACGCCGGTGCAGCTGAGCTGGCATTAGTGTAGCCTACACGGCTAGCCTACATGCTGAGCATGCTGAGCTGGCGCTGAGCCGGCGCCGGTGTGCGTGCAAGCACGGGTTCCCACCCACCACACTAGTTGACGGACGCGGCTGCGAGCACCCCTCGCTGCTGCCCGGTTTTGAGGTTTTGAAACGGAACGGAACCAAGAACAAAGGGATGCCACTTCTCTTTCAGCAAACTCTCTCGCTGTGCTGTATCATACGCACCAACGACCAGCCCTGCCTCAACTAACTGCTGTGGCGGCCTTTTCTTGCGACCTCCACTCCCTGCATTCCTGCGTCTGCCTGCCTGCTCCCTGGTTTTGCTCACTTCTGAAGGCACGCCGCATGTTACACGCTACGTCGCAAGGAGTGCACCGTGCCACGCTGTGACAGCAGGAATGCAGCGTGAGCAGAAGGACACAACGCTATTGCTGCGCAGGCACAGCCAACAGTCACACAGAGCAAGCGCGGCGTGAGAAGCAGGGCAAAGGACATCTGGCAAACAGGGCCTGGCAAAGTGGCCCTGGGAGTGGGAGGGGGGGGGGGGCAGATGGGCGTCAGGCGCACTTGCTCACCACACAGGTGTGTGTGCGAGAGGGGAAGGCTGCCTGCTGGAAGGCATGCCGGGCCGTGCTGCGCGCCCGCCGGGGCTCAGACCCCAGCACCCCCTTGGGCCTGCCAGCTGTCCGCCGTGAGTCAAAGGCACCGTGGGCTCACTGCACTGAGCACGACGCGCCCCCATGCTCCGCGTCGTGCTGCTGCTGGGTCCAGGCCTTGCAGTGGCAGCGGCTTTCCTCAGCCACCCCTTGAAGGGCGTAGTCAATGTGCTTGCCACATCCCACCTGAATGGGGCGT
This sequence comes from Micractinium sp. NFX-FRZ, assembly GCA_029339195.1. NCBI lineage: Eukaryota > Viridiplantae > Chlorophyta > Trebouxiophyceae > Chlorellales > Chlorellaceae > Micractinium > Micractinium sp. NFX-FRZ. Next base: position 48,312 of record JAPTJF010000434.1, on the reverse strand, counting down.
GTCCGAAGAAGGGGAATCGAGAGTGGGGTTAGCGCAGCGGCAGCGGCCCTTCCTGGCGGCCTTCAAGGGCGTATTCAATGGGCCTGCCGCAGCCCGCCTGCGGGGGAGGGAGGGTGTGGGGCAGTGCCCAGGGGGAGGCAAAGGCTCCCAGGTTGAATGGCTGGCACTGAGACACTGTGTGTCAACACTTAAATGGACGCCGGATACCCCTTGCTTTTTCAAACCGGACTGCACGGCCCAGCGCCTAGCCGCCGCCCCTCACCCAAGTCGCCTTCCGGCACTTCAGGCAAATGAACTTGTGGCACATCGGGGGGCTTATTAAGTTGATCACTTCCAGTAGGCAGAGCCACAGACTGCAGGCGGCAGCCGGGCTGCACAGGTGCAAAGGCAGGCTGTGAGCCGTCGGCGGCGAAGACGGGGCGAAGGCGGGTTGCAGCTGTAGCAGGCATTGTCGGGCTTCAGGTCCCCCGTCGCGAGGCAAACCCACGCCCTCCATCAACGCACCTCACCGCCGCGGGGCGGCGCAAAGCCCCTGCGAGCACAGCAGGTTTGTTCACGAGCTCGCGACACCCTGCGGCCCTAGCCAAAAAGCTAGAGTTGCAGACTAATAGGCAGTCTAGGAGTTGCGATCACGGCCCGGGCCGCAGAGGCAGAGAGGGACTGTCCTGCTGGCGGTGCTGGTGACCTGGCGGCGGGCGGCGCACGGCGCCACTGCCCTGCCTCAGCCGGTGCTTGTTTGGGGTGGCGGTGCTGTGCAGGCAGCAAGCGGCAGGCGCAGACTACACCTTCTACCGTACACTGGGCCAATATTCGTAGTTAACCATGCGTGCACCGCCATCCTTGCCAACCCCACCTCCCACCCGAACGACTCCTGCTCAGCTTCTTTCCTCAGGCGGCTGGTCACGGCACTCGGGCTGCTTGGCTGATGCCTCACCCAGTAAGCGTGCAGTAGTTCAATTTCAAGGCAGTGATAGCAGCAGTATAATAGCAAGGCTGACGGAGTGCACAGAATGGGTGGGCAGAGCAGGCCCGCAGCAGTGCATGTGAGTTGGGGGCAGGGATCGGCAGGGCAAAGGGGCAGGGAAAGGGGCGTGAGGAGGACCTCATGGGAGGGTAGCAACTAAGTCGCAAGAAACATGGAGCGAGCACACAAGGAGAAAGGCAGATGAGTGAGGCACAAAGAAGGTTGGATGGGATGGGGTGGGCTTAGCAAAGAGATGGAAAATTGCGACGACATCTTGCTCAGCAGCGATTGGCAGGAGAGCAAGGCAGTGCAAGGATTGAAAGGCAAGAAGGTCAACATTTGGCAGCCCATCAAGAAAAGTAAATGTCCTGCACCTTCTCCACAGCTTCCCGGCACACCGGGCAGGCCCCGCCCACTGCCGGTGCACACCCGGCGCACAGCGCAAAGTGGCCGCAGGGGACAAGCACCTTTGAGCGCGGCGCATCCAGGCACACCACACATTCTGCCTGCTGCTGCTGCTGCTGCTCGCCGTCTGCCTGCCGCTTGCGCTTCAGCAGGCGGCGCATCTCGCCGCCAAGGCGCCGCAGCAGGCGGGTCTGGTTCCCCTGGCTGCTGCCGGCTGCCGCTGCCTCTGCTGCACCCTCCTCCTCCTCCTCCTCTGATGACGGCTCCTCCTCTGACGATGACGATGCTGCCGCCGCCACCTCCTCCGACGGCAACAGCACCTGCAGCAGCTGCTGGTACTTGCCGGCATGCTTCCGCTTAAGCGCAAACACCAGAGGGGTCACCCCCTTGGCATTGCCCGCGCACGGGTCCGCGCCTGCAGCAATCAGAGACTGCGCTGCTGCCGCAGCTGCCTCAGGGCTTGCATTAGCCTCAGCTGCCCAGTGCAGCGGCTCATCGCCTTGACCATCCAGTGCCCGGGCGCTAGCGCCAGCTGCTGCCAGGGCTGTCACCGCTGCCACCGCTGCATCTGCGAAGCCGTTCCGAGCTGCGCAGTGCATGGCGGTCGCCTTCCATACATCGCTTGTTTTGGCATTGACATCTGACCCCGCCTCCACCAGTGCGGCGATGGCTGCTGCCGCTGCAGCCGCACAACGATTTTCTGCTGCGTGGTGGAGGGGGGTGTCCCCCCCGCCCCCTGCCTTGCTGTGCACGCTTGCGCCTGCCGCCACCAGGGCTTGGATTACCGCAGTCAACCCTGCGGTATCACTGCCTGCGCTGGCTGCCAGATGCAGCGGCTGCACGCCGTCCTTGTCTGCTGCTGCCACAGAGCTGCCAGCAGCCAGCAGAGCTGCCAGCGCCTCTGGCCGTGTGTGCTGCGCTGCCATGTGCAGGGCGGTGCGTCCCTTGCTGTCAGCTGCCTCCAGCGGCGCGCCCGCCGCTGCCAAGGCTGCTATGGTCTGCGGCGTGCCTTTCCAAGCTGCCAGGTGAAGCGGCGTGCGACTGCACTTGTTCATGGCACCACAGCTGGCACCTGCTGCGACCAGGGCTTCCACAAGAGCCGCTGCTGCCTCGCCGTGCTCGCAGCTTTCTGCCACAGTGTGAAGGGGGCGCTGCCCCTCGTTGTCTTCAGCCTCCACGTCTGCACCCTCCGCCGCAAATGCTGCCACAGCTTCTGCCGCCGCCGCTGCGTCTCCATTCCGCGCAACAAGATGCAGGGGCGTTCTGCCCGACTTGGAAACGCTGCCGACGGATGCGCCCGCCGAGACAAGCGCCCGCACCGCCGCTGCAGCTGCGCCGCCTGGCTTGCCATACCACGCCGCATGGTGCAGCGGGGTCCAGCCGCGACTGCTCGCAATGCTCACACCTGCCCCTGCATCAACTAGCGCAGCAATGACTGCGCTGACAGCTGCGCTGTCTGTTGCCCTTACGGCCAAATGCAGCGCTGCTCTCCCGCCATCATCCGTCCCGTTCACATCTGCCCCCGCAGCCAGGGCTGTGTAGATGGCTGCCAGCCGCTCAAACTTGCTGCCCTGCTGCACTGCCTTGTGCAGGGTAAGCTGCAGGTCAGGGACGCAGGGGGCAGTGGCAGAAGGCGTGGCTCAGGTTGGTACAGGTTAGGCAAAGATGGGTACATCAGGCAGCAGCTGCAAGGTTTGCAACGCGCGGTACTGACCCCTGAGTGCCTGCGGGCTGGCGGCGCTCATTCCTCGACAATTGAGGAACCGTGACCCTCTTTCCCGCGAGCATACCTGCTTCGCAGGCTTGCGAGGAGCGCGCGAGGAACGCCGGAGGGCAGGCTGCGTGCCCTTGCCTGCAGCGCCTGCCGGCCTTGACGGGCCGGCCTCTGCGGCGGTGCCCGCCTCGTTGCGCGCGCCGCTTCCTGAGGAGGAAGTGGTGGTGGGCGCCATCTCTGCGAGCATGGAGTGCTGTACTGGCTGGTATGGCACACACACACACACAGCGCGGCTTACCGCGATGTCAGCAGCGCAATAAAAGAGCCGATGCCCTGCAACAGCTGCAATGGGCGCTGCCTGCTATGCCAGGTATGCCACAGGGCACAGCGCGACAGCGGCGGCAAGGGCACTTAGCACTCAAAAGGCCCAAGGACAGCGTGATTCCCCCTTGGGCTGCCATGCTACACTGTCAAGCAAACGAGCCAGCTGCGGACTGCCCAGACGAAACCAACGACTCACCACACAATGGGCCGGCTGTGAATCTGGGGGTGCATCCGCCGGTCTGCCCACCTGGGTGCATGCAGAGGGGATGCTATTCGGGAGTAAAACAAATTCCATGATTGCGGCCCCTGCTTTAACGCTGCCCCCAAGTTCCCTTGTCTGCCCAACCACCGCTCACCTGAACCCACCCAAGCAGCAACTGTCAATGCTTGAGATGCATCCTCTGGCAAGAGGCGGCCTCTTGCCAGCCTGCAGCGCTGCTGCTGCTTAAGGTTGCTGGGTGCAGTGCTTGCAGGCCCAAGCTGTCCACTGCCTGCCACTGAGCTAGGCCCACAGGCTGCTTGCCCTTACCGGCTGTGCCAGGGCCGGATGCGCGCCCAGCAACAGAAGCAGCCTGTTGATCGATGCTCATGACACTTACAGGTTCAAGCGCCAGCAGGAAGGGTGTTGCCACGAACCAGCAACTGGGGTTAGGGTTGCGCAGACCAGGAAAGGGCCCAGGCAGCACCATCTGAGCCACGTCAGCAGGATGAGGGCAGTGGGGAAGCAGTGGAAGTGCGGCAACGTATGTAGCAGGTTGGTAACAGGGGTAGGAGCATGCATGGTAATAATGGCTGTTAGGGCAGACTAAGCAGTTCAGGTGGAGGGTGGGGCCGGGGAACAGGAGAGGGGCGTGTAAGAGGGGCGATAACTGGATGCAAGAGGGAGACCAGAGCGGAGGACGAGGCCCAAACACAAAAAGAAGGGAGTGGTGTGTGCTCTTGTGCTCTCCCGCCTAGTTGGTCACGTCTCAATTTATGCACTGGAGGGCTGCACTGCACGTGCTTTGCCGGCCATGAAGAGAGAGCAACAGTAATGCGTGCGTCACACACATCCTACGGAGCGTGCAGGGCGCGCCCGCCGCGGTGTGCGCGCTGCCACGCTGCAAGCTTCGCAGCTTGCAGCGGTGGCGCAGTTGTGTTTTGTGGTGCTGTGGAGCCCTATTGAGGGGCCTCAGCTGAGAAGGGTCCTGCAAGCAGACAGCACGCAGAGCATGGCAAATCGTGAGTGGCACAGGGTGAGGGGCGAGCTTCAGGAGGCTCAGCCAGGCTGGCACAGATGATCATTAAGCTGCACAGCACGGTCAGCTGACTAAGGGACAACCGCACAGCCGCACAGCTACAGCATGGGAGGGCTGCAGGACGGCAGCAGAAGGCGTCTGCTTCCCGCCGCACCGTGAGGCCGACCGGCAAGGCGGGTGGGCGGGCAGGGCAGGGCAGGCGGGCGGAAAGGGAGGGCACGAAAGCGGGCATGCGTGCAAGCATGCCAGCAGTCAGGCAAGCACGGCTGCAAACCATGCAAGCTGGCGGGCAGGCGCCTGACCTCAGTTCGAAGGGCAGCAGCGTCTGCTTCCTCTCGTGGGCGTGCAGCGCGCGCTGGTTGAGCCCACGCTTGTGCACCCTGGCAGCGGGGGGGAGAGCGCCGATGAGGCGGGGGCACGGTGAGCTCAAAGCGTGCCAGCGGTGCCAGCCGGGCAGCGAGATTACTGAGCTGGGCCAGGGGAGGATGTCAGATTGTGTTGCACAGAGCCCCACCCCCCACACCCCGACTCCACCGCTTTCACTACCACCACCACCACCACCACCATGCCTGCGTGCACGGCAAGGCACACGCCCCCGCCTGTCCGTCCCCCGTTGGTGGGGCAGCACTCAGAAGCCGGCGATTACAGACCGAGGCAAGGAGTTGAGGAAGCCAGCAGGGAATCAACAAGCCAAAGGCACGAGTCAGCTACCATACAATACGGGAGTGGGAATAAGGGGCAGCACTCACTTGAGGAGCCAGCGGTCGGAGTACTTGCGCGCCAAAAGGCCCTCGTCCTGCACGCAGTTATATTTAATATACGTTCAAAGTAATTTACATTACAATGTCACAGTATAGTGAGGCAAGCGCTTACCAAAGTGCATGGTAGACATTGTCACCTGCCCCACACCAACACACCCCCTGCCTCCCCGCACAAGCCGCACAGGTGTCCCAGTTCTGCTCAGCTTCTTGCACTGCCACGTCATCACAGTACTCGTGCCAGCAATAAGCAAAGCGGGTGGGTTGCCCTTGGCTCACCTTGGCCATGACAGCGTACACAACGTCGGCAAAGCGGTCGTCGGGGCCGGGCCGCCACTTGCGGTGCAGGCGCGCGATGCGGATCGCCAGGAAGGTGAGGCAGTAGCGCAGGCAGTGGGAGAGCATGCCGATGGCTTGCAGCACAAACATGGCGGTGCCCAGCCGGTTGCTGCAGGGGTGGGAGATAAGGAGAGAGAGGGAGAGGGAGAGGGGAGGGAGATGAGGGGACACGGGTGCAGGGTGCGCATCATCGTGCCTCCAAGGCAGCGAGACAGGACGGCTGGCGCGCACCTCCAGTGCAGCACGGCGCCACCTGACACACACAGCGCCAAGGCATTGCACAGCGCAGCACAGTGCACAGCAGGCTGTGGCTTCAAATCCCCGCGCCCACACGGCACACACATCTGTTTGTACTCGGAGGGCGGAAGTGAGATGAGGCAGATGCCGCAGACAAAGGTGCCCAGGTCGCAGGCGCAGGCAATGATCTGCGGGGCAGACAGGCAGAAGGGGGACAAAGGGACACGTGCGTGAGTGTGAGTGTGAGTGTGAGTGTGAGCGTGTGCGCGCCGGGTGGGGTGGAGGGAGGGCGGGTCTCAGAGCATGTAGGCATGATGCGCTGCTGCAACTGGCATGCCAGTGCCGGACGGCGGCAGCCGTCGTTTCCGCCGACACACGGGCGGCAGCACCAAAGCAACACAGCACACACGCCCCAGGGCAGCTCCCAAACCACTCCGCTAGCGCCCTGGCTCACCTCTGCAATGAGGGAGCCGTAGGCCAGCGGGGCCATGACCCGCACAAAGCCCCAGTAGACCACGATGAGCGCCAGCAGGACGCACAGCTGGCGCCACGTGAGCGGGTGGGATGCAAATGCAACAGGGAGGGCGAGGGGGAGGGGGGTGTCAGTTATGGCGAGATGCAGAAGCAGGACCAGGTGGGTAGGTGGGGAGGTGGGGAGGTGGGGAGGCACGGGGGAGGACACGGGCTGCGCTTGCAGGGGGGGTGGTTCCACAGAGGAGCGGCGGGGCACATGCACGGCGGGCCCATCCATTTGGAGCAACCATGTGTTGCTTCACCGGCCCCCGCCCTCCAGGTGGCTCCCCAGTTTGGCCTCACCTGCCACAGCCCGCCGCGGCCCGCCCTGACGCTGAACACCGCCGCCAGCTCAGCAAAGAGGATCATTTTGAGCAGCTGGAAGGTGACGCCCAGCGTCTGCAGTGGGCGGGATACAATGTGTTATGAGTAACGTGCGTGCACAACGGCTGTGGCTGAGAGGTTCACGCAGCTTGAGCAGTGTAAGGAACCAACTGAACAGGAAGAAAGGCCATCCCTTCATCGCTGGGGAGCTGCGACCAGAATCTGCAACGCTGCTTGTGTGTGTTTGTGTGTGTGTGTGTGTGATGAGCAGCATGGGTGTGTGCATACAATACGGCCACACACCTCCGCCGCTAGCCCGAGCCCACAACTGAGCCCTGCCCTCACCTGCGCCACCTCTCGCGCCCGACGGATTCGTGTGGTGGAAACGGGCAGCCACCCACCCCGGTCGAGGCGGCCGGTCAGAGGGTCCACCTGCCAGGTGCCCGGCCTTCAGGCAGGAAGAAGCAGCAGGGCAGAGCAGAGCACAGGGCGGCAGGCAGGCAAGGGGGTGAGGCGGGTGGGAGGAAACATGTACCGGGCCAGCCTGCTTGCAGGAGGAAGCAGGCCACCGGCAGGCAGGCAGGCAGGCAGGCGTGGGGGCAGGCGGCGAGAAAGGTGCACAGCTGGTGCCCATACCTGCCGGCCCGGCAGCAGCAGGAAGCAGGGAGAGACGATGCAGCAAAAGGATAGGACCTGCAGCCCGAACGGCGCCACAAACCACCTCATTGCCAAGCCTACTGGCCAACACTGCTCTGCACTCAGTGCGGCAGCAGCGGCGGCAGCGGCAGCTGCTGGCAGCGACAGGATGGCCAGCCGCCCCAGGGCGGGGGCCTCCTCACCTGTACTCCATCTCTGGGCCGCGTGCCGTCTCAAACACCACGCCGTAGCGAGCGACAAAGCTGCAGGAAGGGCGGGGGGAGAGGGGGCAGAGGGGACCGGGGTGTTGGGATCTGGTGCAGTGGCGGGTAATGGATCCCTGCCTTGCCATCTTTCTGCCCATACCCACAGACACTGCCGCTCCCCCCTGGTGGCATGGGCGCAAGGCGTGGTGACAATGTTGAAACACTGGGCATGCTGCCAATGTTGTGCCTGCTCCTGCTGCTCCTGCTGCTGCTGCCCCTGCTCCTGCTCCTGCTCCTGCTGCTCCTGCACTGCCGTCCGCGCGCCTCCCAAAGCCCCAGCCCACCTGACGTCGTAGCCATGGGGTGCCACCCACTCGCCCGTCTTGGTGCGGTCATACCTAGCAAAGAGAAGGATGGGAGGGGAGGACGGGGTGCATGTCGATAGCGATTCAAGTAGCCCACTGACGTGAAAGGCAGGCAAGTGGCTTGCCCAGACACGGGGGCGGTCTTGGTCCTACCACCACCTCTGAAGCGGAGAGCAGGCCAGGCTTCCTAGCCGCCTCAGCCCCTAAGCACAGTGTTTCGTCTGCTCACCGCCCAGCCCCCAAGCCAGGGAGACGGGCAGGCAGCGGGGCCTGCAGTCGCCGCACGAAGGCAGCGAGGCACACGCCCTGCGTCCCCTGCCCTCCTCACCCACACAAGCCGGCCTGCTTACCCAAACACCGGCACGAGGAAGCTGCGGAGAAGCCAGTGCCTCAGGCGCTTCCACCACGACCGCCGCTGCGCCTCCAGTGCCATCTTATGGAAGAGCTGGGCTGCCAGTGCCTCCACATCTTCCGGAGACGCCGGCCGTGCCTGCTGCTCTCCCCCGCCGTCGGCCAGGCCCCCGCCGGCGGCCCGCTGCTTGCGGGAGGAAAAGACGCGCAGCAGGGCGTGCCGCTTGGAGGCGGGCGTGATGAGCAGCGCATTCCTGCTGCCGGCGCTACTGCTGGGCTGCATGGCTGCCGGCGCCGAGGTGCGGCGCAGGTCGGGCGGGCCGGCGGGGCGCCGCTGCAGCGACATGCGCAGGATGGAGGAGGCCAGGCCTGCGGGCGCCTTGCGGGGCGTGGGCGTGCGGAGCAGCGTGGCCACCAGCCCGCTGCCGCTGCCGCTGCCGCCGGGGCTCTCCAGGCTGCCCACAGATGACCCGCCTGCCCGCTGCCCGCCGTCCTCAACAGACGCCGCTGCGCTGCCCTCTGGGGCTGCTGGGAGCGACGCTGCGCTGCCACCCTCACCAGGCGCGCTGCGCCGCTGCAGGCTACCTGCTGGGGCCCCACCGCCGTCACTGGCACTGGCAGCTGCACTGCCCGCGCCGGCAGCATCCTCGGGGGGCAGCAGCATGGAGACTGCCTTGCTGAGGGCTTCCGACTCGCGGCGGCTCATCTTGGCACGCTGGCGCAGCGCAGTCCAGGAGGGGACGTAGTAGGCGCGGCGCTCGGGCGGCGCCTGCAGGCGGCGGGGTGCGTGAGCGGGGAGGGTGGCGAGGGTGTGCCGTTGGGGAGCCGGTGCAAGCCAGCTGAAACGTACTGCCAACCACACAGCACCCACCCCGAGCAGCAGGAAGCAGAGGACGGCCCTCATGGCCAGCGCCAGTATGGAAACCTTGGGTACGTGGCACACATCCCTATAGCATCCACCTGAACGCTGGAAAGCCTGCCACCCACACAGGCACCCACCACCCACCTCCAGGAGCAGGAAGCGGAGGACGGCCCACATGGCCAGCGCCAGCAGGCCCAAGGGGATGAGGAAGCCAAAGTAGACGCCCGCCACGATTTCGCCCCCCGTGTCCGCCTTGATGAAGCCTGCATGGATGCGACAAGATGTGTACACACAGTGGGGATGCTTAAAGGGTTTGTGGCGGGGAGGGAACGTGTGTCAGAAGGTGCCCATAGAGCAGCGTCCGCCTTGATGAGCCTGCACCGTCGAGAACACATGCAGTGTGTGTGGAGCGGGCAGGGAGTTAGTGCAGTGCCGGAAGCTGCGCATGTAGAAGTGCACCGCGACAGGCACTGGCCGGCAATGGAAAGGCCGCAACTGACACCTGCTGCCCCTGTACTCCTGTACTCCCCACCCCTGCTGCCTGGCCGCAGTGTGCCCACCAGGGCCGGACCGTCAACAGAGATGCCCACCCTTGCCCCCCTGCCACGCGGGCGCCCACTCACGTGCTCCCTGGGCGGCCAGGATGGGCGTGAAGAGCCAGACGTACCAGATCTCTGGGCGGGGCCACTACAGGGATTGGAAAACAGACAGCAACCAGGCAGATATATGAAGGGACAGGGAATCGAGGGCCAGGAAGCGTGAGAGGCAGGGAGTTGAGCGGGTAGCAGAAGCTGCCCAGCCACCTGGAAGCTGTGCGGAAGCTGTCCGGTAGCTGTGCCAGCTCACCTCGAAGAACTGCGGGGCTCGCCCATTGCGCCAAATCAGCAGGCCCCTGCATGTCGATAGCAGGGAGCGGGCACGGACAGTCTTGGGGGTGCGGGCAACGGGCGGTTGAGAGCCCCTTTGCAACAACGATCAACGGGCGCCTAGTGGCGGCCTGCGGTGCACACCGCACCACTGAGCCCAGCGAGAAGAGCTTGCGAGGGCTGGGGCGCCTCCAAAACAACAACTGTGCAACCCACACGTGTAGCTGCACTCACGCCTATGCACACACATGCACACGTGCACGCACATGTGCGCGCAAGCACACACACACACAGGCGCGCGCACACACGCACACACGCTCCCCCGCCAGCCCACCCCCACCTGATCATGGCGTGCACGAACAGCGTGGCACACAGGCCCAGCCCCAGCCAGAAGAGCGTGTTCCACAGGTCCCGCAGACTAGCGGCCTGGAACTTGAAAAACACCTGCTCGAGGTCCTTCACTATCGCCCCCAGCTGCCCACCCAAAGCGTCGGGCAGCTCTGCAAGGGAGGCGGGTGTCAACACGGTGTTGCATTCTTGTGTTCTTGAGGTACTAGGCACTACCTCGCCCAGACTCCCGCACCTTTGGTGGCAGTTGTTCCAAGGCTGGCTGGCTGCGTGCATGCATGCATGCATGCACGATTTCCACCTGCTCACATGGTGTGGCTGCCGCAATGTGCGCTGCCCGTGGAGGTGGCCACAGAATGCAACACCCCCGGCTCACCACGCAATGCAACAGCCACACACAGCGCACTCACGTGTCTGGTTGCCGTCATCTGTGACTTGAGCGCTGCCTGTGGAGGTGACCACGTAAATGGAGCCCCCTCCCGAGCCATCCAGCACGGGGGGAGCATCGCTGCCCTGCTGCTGCAGCCGCCGGCGGAGCTGCTGCCGCTGCTGCTGCTGCTCTTCAGGAAGCTGTTGGAGGGAGGGCTCCAGCTCGGCCCATCGCCGCGCTTGCTCCACCAGAAACTCAGCATGCAGCAGCGTGGTGAGCTCGCCGCCGCTGAGCTGGCGGGGGTGCTGAGCTGGCACCTCGTCAGCAGGCCCGCTGCCGCCCAGGCTGCGCAGGCGGCGGCCTGCCTGCCCTGGAGGTAACTCCTTCTGCACAGGCCGGGGGGCAGCAGGCAGGGCGGCAGCAGCGTGGATGGCTAGGCCAGGCTAGTGTCGTCTCAAGACAGGAACGCAGTACAACCGCTTAAAGTACAGCTGGTCGCGTTACAACCGCTCACCTGGCAGTAGCCCAGCCCGGGGATGCGTTTGGCACTTCAACCCCATTCCAAACCCATAAGTTCGTGAAAAAAGCAATAGGCAGGCAGTGCAACCGCTCCGCTCACAGTACAGCTGCTCGCAGTACAACCAGTAACATCAGCCAGGCAGTACAACCGCTCACCCGGCAGTACCCCAGCCCCAGGACGCGGTTGGCGCCGCAGCCTCCCAGCTCGCACACAGGGAAGGAGGGGCTGGAGCAGTCCGAGTCTGCAGGGGCAAGCGCCAGCTCAGCACACGCAGATCAGGTGGAAGCAGCTCTGCCTAGGGCAGGGTGGGAAACTCAGGGAGAGAGTCCCGAGGTAGCACGCACATGGGCTGGGGCAGGGTTGCACGTGGGTTGGGCAGGGGGCTGGGGGGCGCATGGTTTGGGGTGCTACACTGTGTGTGAGGTGGGCCTTGGGGCGAGGCACCAAGGGGCTGCCACCTCACGACGCCTCCCTGGCTCAACCCCCACCCGCTGCGTTCAGACCATGCTGAGGCCTACCCTTGAAGCAGAGGCGCGTCTGGTAGGTGTCCCCCGCCTTGACTTGGACAGGGTACTCCTGGCAGGCCGTCCTCCCGCTGATGCACGCCCCGCACACGCCGCAATACTGTTGTCCCGGGAGCAGGCAGGAGGCCAGCGGCCCGGATGCCTGCAACAAGAGGGAGAGACGCCAAGAGCACAACACCAAAATCAGTGTGATTGTGGTGTGGCCGGCCTGCGGCACGGGGTGCTGCTGCAGCGGTGCAAGCAGTGGTGGCTGTTGGGATGAGGTAGAGGAGGGGCGGTGCCGAGGGCTGCAGGCAGAGGGGCGACTGGACGGTGTGGCTGGGCGAGGTGAACCAGGCGTGAATGAGATAAGGGAGCGGGCCAGCCGGGCCTGGCATCCGACCCAGACACACCCTGCCCGAGAACAGCCCCGCAACCTGCTGTGGCATGCCCCTGACGCCCACGACATGCCCATGACACAAGGCTGGCTGGCTGGCCGGCACAGTGGCCGCGAGTGCCCCTCGTACCGCGCATCGGCAGGTGCCGGAGACGCAGACGCAGGCGCCAGTGGCGCAGGCGCCGCAGTCGGAGCAGAGGTCAAATTCCTGCAGAAGGGAGCAAGGCAGTAGTAGGGTGGGGTGTCACACCAAAGGCTGAACACAGCCAGCCGGAGCAGAGGTCGAAGCTGTATGGTGCAGGCAGGCAAGGCGGGCAGGGCGGGCGAGAGACAGCACACGCGCAGGCCAGCAGGGAAGACAGAAGGGTGCTACAGTGGGGTGGGAGGCGAGGTACCGGCAGCACAAGACAGGGCGCACTGGCGCCCACGCAGGCCCCCGGGTGCCCACTCTGTTTCCGAGCTGCACTGACCAGCGCTGTAGCACAGACGTTGACGGGCGGTGGCGGCGGCGGCTTGGGGAGCGGCGGCGGCGGGGAGGGGGAGGGCGGCCGGGGTGAGGGGGGTGATGGGGAGGGAGGCGGGGGCGACGGAGGTAGCGGGGAGGGGGGCGGGGGCGGCGGGGGCGACAGCAAGGGAGGCGGGGGCAGTGGAAGCGGCGGTGGTGAGGGGGCCGGGGGGGTGGGGCTGGGAGGCAGTACAGCTGGGGTGGGAGGCAGAGGAGGCGGTACCAGAAACGGGGGGCTCGGAGGAGTGGACAGGAAAGAAGAGTCTGGGGGTGCTAGTGCTGAGGGGGTACGCAGAGGAGGGGAGGGCGGGGAGGCATCCGGTGGGGGCGGGGAGGTGTCCAGTTGAGGTGGTGAAGGGGAGGGCAGGGGGAGGCCAGGAGAAGGTGGCTGTAGCAGTACATCCGGCGGGGGTGGGGAGGCGTCTGGTTGCGGCAGTGAAGGGGAGGGCGAGGGCAGTAGAACCCCAGGAGAAGGCGGCAGCAGCAGCACCTCCGGCGGGGGCGGGGAGACGTCTGGTTGCGGCGGTGGAGGGAAGGGCGAGGGCGGGGGGAGGCCAGGAGAAGGTGGCTGTAGCAGTACGTCTGGCGGGGGCGGGGAGGCGTCTGGTTGGGGCGGTGGAGGGGAGGGCGAGGGCGGGGGGAGGCCAGGGGAAGGCGGGGGCGGTAATGTGTCCGGTTGGGGCGGTGGGGTGGAAGGCAGGGCTGAGGGCGGCTCCAGGCCCGGGCTGGGCGGTGGGGTTGCAATGGAGGGTGGTCCAAGGTCTGCGCTGGGTGGCAACAGCAGCACCCCTGGTGGCTGAGCCGGGGGCGGCATGGAGGTCGGAGGTGGCGGCAGCCCGGATGGGGAGGGAGAGGGAGAAGCCGTGGGCTGAGGTGGCGGTGGCGGTGGTGGGGCAGGAGGTGGGCGCGTGGCTGTTGGCAACAGACCCACAGGCGGGGGCGGCTGCGGCCGCATGCTCGGGGGCGGCTGAGGCGGCTGCGAGGGTGGCTGTGTGGAGGGCGGCGGCTGCGTGCTGGGTGGAGGCTGCCCAGGCGGTGGGGTTGCCCCTTGGGCTGTTGGCGGCGCCAACACGGCAGGGACCGTGGGCGGGCTGCAGGCAGGGTGGTGAAGGGGCACAGCAGCATGATATCAGCATGTATCTGGGCGGCTCAGAGGTGAACTGTTTCGTTGAGTTGGTGGGAGGTAGCCAACGTGGGTTTGAGACGATGCAGCGCTGGGCTGCCATGCTGCCATGCCTCGCACAGGCAAACACAGCGCAGGCAGGGGACGTGAACAACTGTGGGGACTGGGGCTGGATTTGGCACGCACAGCTCACGGCAAGCACGCAATGGCAGCACAGAACGCCCCTGCCTGGTGTGGCTGCTCACCTCTTCAGCAACGGTTTGGGAGGGGAGGGGCTGGGGAGGGGCGTGGGTGGGGAGGGGCTGGGGGAGGGTGTCGGGGCGGGAAGGCTTGGAGAGGACCCAGGTGAGGGGGAGACGGAGGGGGACGGTGAAGGGGAGGGCGAAGGAGAGGGTGCGGCAGAGGGTGAGGGGGAGGGAGTGGGAGATGGGGAGGGCACTGGAGTGGGAGAGGAGGAGGGGGAAGGGGTAGGAGTGGGGGAAAGGGTGGGAGAGGGGGTGGGCGAGAGAGCAGGAGACAGGGAGGGAGAGGGAGAGGGGGTGGGCGAGGGGGTGGGCGAGAGTGCAGGAGACAGGGAGGGAGAGGGGGTGGGTGAAAGTGCAGGAGACAGGGAGGGGGAGGGAGTTGGGGTGGGGGACAGGGAGGGAGAGGGGGTGGGAGTGGGGGTGGGCGAGAGAGACGGAGACAGGGAGGGAGAGGGCGAGGGGGTGGGGGACAGGGTGGGAGACAGGGAGGGAGAAGGAGAGGGGGTGGGAGAAGGGGTAGGCGAGAGTGCGGGAGACAGGGAGGGCGAGGGAGAGGGGGTAGGCGAGAGTGCGGGAGACAGGGAGGGCGAGGGCGAGGGAGAGGGGGTAGATGCTGGGCTAGGCACTGGCGAGGGAGACAGGGAGGGGGAAAGGGAGGGCGATAGGGTTGGGGAGGGAAGGGGAGAGGGCGAGGGAACGGGGGAGGGGGAGGCTGCGGGCGAAGGGCTGGGTGACGGGGAGGGGGAGAGGGCAGGAGAGGATCCAGGTGTGGGGCTCTCCCCAGGGGGAGCTCCCAGCGTGGGCTCAGCAGGCCGACCAGCAGCAGGCGCCAGACCCGGCTCAGGAGGTGCGCCAAGCGCCACCTCTGGCGAGGGCGGTGCCTCGGGCGCCACCCCGCCTCCTGGCCCAAGCACGCCAGGCACCACGGGTGCGCCGCTCCCTGGTCGGGGCCGCACTGCAGCAGGGGGCGGGCAGCAGGGCGGAGTTGCGTTGGGCGTTCGGTGAGCCTAATTGCTCGCAGGGGGCAGGGCGCCTGCAGACAGCCAGACAGCCAGCTATTGAGAGGCAGCCGCTGTATGCAGCTGGCGTGGCCGCTGCCTGTACCGCTGCTGCATTGCAAGGCCGGCAGCCAGGTGACAAACCCCCGCCCTTCCCCCACCTGCAGAGGTGGAGGGCTCCCCTCCCTCTGAGGGCAGGCTGAAGCGGACGGTCCTCCCGTTGGACAGAGTCAGTATGCCCAGTGGCACTGAAGGGAAGGCCATGCGGCCTGCACACAAAGGGGTTGCACGCAGTGGGGAACAGTTGGTGGGCCAGAGTGTGGGCATGTATGTATAGCATGCTTGTCAACATGTGGCACCCCATCGGTTCAAAGACGGGTGGCTGGGCAGGCAGGCAGGCAGGAGGAGCATGCCATGCAGCTTAGGCGCACGCACAGCGCAGAGAAAAACAAGACATACAATGGAAAGCAGGGAGGCGGGAAGGTCCACGCTGGCAGGGGTGTGTTGCCCGGTGGAGACAGGGCGAGCACTCCCACACAGCGCAAGTGCTCAAACATGGTGTGCCCGCAAGCGCCGCCACAGCAGCCCGCCACGGCGGATCGCGCGGCCCAGCCTGCTGGCCCCTCACCAGGGAGCACCACGGAGTGTGCCCCGGCTGACGCTCCCTGTGGAATTTGCCAGTTGGTGAAAGACACGCACGCACCTGAAAGCAGGTCCTCGATCCCCACTTCCCCCTGCCCCTTCTTCTTTTTCGACTTTGCGCTCGACCCCGGGATGCTGCGGGCAAGACCGCCACAGGGGGTGGGCAGGCCAGGGACAGGTGAGACAAGGCAGGGCGGGGCGGGCCAGGGCAGTACGAGGCAGGACTGAAATAGGAGGCTGGCGGATTGACTTGGCGGATGCATTGCAAGCAGAGGAAGGCCCACTGTGCTGTCCATCTGCTAATCGCTGGCGCCATCAGCCGACCGCCCATGGGCAGTCCACTCGGCCAGCCAGCCAGCCCGCTTGCCTGTCCGCCCAACCGGCCAGCCAGCCGTTTGCCTGTCTGCGCAACCAGCCAGACCGCCAGCCCGCCTGCCCAACCGGCAGCCAGCCAGCTGTAGGCCGCTTTACGGCTGCCCAGCTGCACAGCCAGCCAGCCAGCCAGCCAGCCAGCCAGCCAGCCAGCCCTCCAATGTGCCCGCCTCCCCGCCCCTCGGCCCGGCCTTGACTCACGGGAAGTTCATTTGTATAAACGACAGCTGGTTGGCGGCTGCCCGGTAGTTGGCGGGCAGGGTGGGCACGTTGAGCTGGCCAATCTGCACGGCACGGCGATGTGGCGACCCAGGGGGGGCGCACAGGGCATGTCACACAGTGCATGCTGGGCAGATGACGGGCAGTATGCATGGGCGGGACAGGGGGAGGTCTCAAAGGGGGAGGAGGTGGGCACGGCAGGTGGGGCTTGCCAGGCAACGGCTGCACTCGACGCTCGCTTCTGCCCTCAAATACTGCATGCACACAGGCCACCCATCCGCACACAACCATCCGCCCACCCATTCGCACACACTCGCATACCCATGCGCACGAACACGCACGCGCACACGCACACGCAAGCACACACACAGACATACCAGGAAGGTTGCTTGCACCCGCCCAAACATGGCACCCAGGTCATTGCCCGTGGGGACTGCAGGGAGAAAAGCGGGGAACACAAGGATAAGGCATACCAGGAAGCGCGGGGGCAGTGAGCGCTCACGGCGTCGTGCTGATGGGTGGTTGGACCGGCGGGCGGCGGGGCTGGGAGGCACATTGGCGGCAGGAGGCAGAAAGGCGGCTGTCGCAGGTCGGTGCCGTATGCTGCTGCCGCGGCTGCCAGTGCTGGTCTGCACGCACACTCTCTCGGTATGGGGACACAGACTGATGTGCATGCTGCAAGAGCAACCGCACACACAGTCGGGGAAGAGGGCCACTGCATGCATCGCGTCACACCACTGCTGCGGGGCAGTCTGAAGTGTAATGTAATCCACGCATCCAGATGTGCACCCCGCCACACTCACAGACAGCCAGAGGATTCATTGCGTTGGCGGTGAGCACTCCGGCCACAAAGCTGCCTCCGGTGGCCGCGAAAATGTAGCTGCAGCAAGGCGGGGGCGAAGAGGGTGGGGTGAGGTGATGCAGGGGTGTGCACGTGGCACAGCCGGAGGAGGTGGGCGGGCCCAGAAGAGGAGCAGGGAGCGGGCCCAGCAAGCGCATTGCTGGGCGGGGTGCCGCGACGGCGAGCGCAGAAGCGTGGAAGGAAGCAAGCCTGGCACGAGCAGCTGTGCAGCCAGCAGGGCGGCAAGTGCCGATGCCACTGGATCCAGGCAGAACGAGCAAGGCAGCAGCGGCAGCTCAGCGCTCACGCATATGCCTTGCCGGCGGCAGCCGACGAGTTGCTGGGCGGGAGGTACATCATGTTGAAGGTAGCGCCTGCAGGGGTGGCGGGAGGAAAGCAGGGCAGGTGGGGCAGGGAACCGGAGGCCGGCCCGCGCGCAGGCGGCACGCTCTGTAACAACAACGCAAAGGCATGGGGGAGCCAACTGTGCTGTGGTTTCCGGCAGAGCACGGCGGTCTGCTGCTGCACAGCCGCGCAGCTCCCTGCCCGCCTCTGCTGCCCGGGCGCGCTCTGCCCTGCCCGCCCGCCTGCTGCGCACCCGCCCTCATGCTGCCCGCTCCCTGTCCGCCCACCCAGCCACCCACCAGCGTTGGGGTTGCCAGCGACGTCTGTAGTCACATTTGGTGGGACAACCACTGCAATCGAAACAAGGGAGGGCAGAATTAGAGTGGGCGGTCACGTTTGGTTGGCACACCCACCTCAATCAAGCAAGGTAGGGCAGCAATCGACTCTGTGGGCGGCTGAGGGTGTGCCCTTCTTGCTCGGCGCTCCTAAGTGCACCCCCCGCGACGCCCTTTCTCCATGACCCAGCCTTCCCTTCGTCCCACACCAACACTGCCAGCACCAACCCCGCAGGAGCGGCTTCCCTGTGGTGTCTGGTGGCCAGTCTGGGCCGTCACGTCGCTTGTAACCATGCATGCTGTGGTCAGCGCACAGCACGCCGCCCCTTGGCAGCGAGGCCCACTTAGGGTCCATGTACAGGTCCAAATCATCCCCCTCCTCCCCTCGTCCCCACCAGCCCTGCAACCGCGTGCCTGTGATGTCTGTCGGCCGGTCTGGGGTCGTCACGTTGCCTGTGATGTACACGCGCCCATACAGCACGTCGTAAATGATGTCCAGCCTGGCATGGAGAGAATGCAACAGCATGGTGGCGTCAGAGCACAATGCAATACCAGATCTGGTGATGCACGCACACGGCCGTACAGCACGTCGTAAGTGATGTCCAGCCTGTGGGGGCGCGGTGCGCAACAATGCAACAGCACGGCGCGTTGTGGGGCGAAGGAATGCAACAGTAGGCCACGTCCTTGGTGCAGCTGCCCAGCCTGAACAACTCAGCAGCAGCAGGGTGCATGGGTTGGTTTTTGCACGGCCCTCCCGAAAGCCACGCAGCATCACACAGCAGGCAGCCAGAAGGCAGCAGCGGTCCAGAGATGCGCGCTTCGGGCACAGCAGCTCGCGCCCCCAGGCGCAGCACTTGCAGCCCTCCCCAGCAGCCTCCCCCGCCTCACTTGTTGAGCCCGGTGACGGTGAAGAGGCGCAGCGGGTTGAAGGCGCGCACCCGCTCCCCAAAGTCGAGCAGCAGCGGCACGCGCTTCTCATCCGTTATCAAGTACTTGCCGGCCTGCCGGATCGTGGGCTGCACACGCGGCACGGAAGCGGTGGGTGGGCGCAAGTCAAAGGTGGGGTTGGCTGTCAGATGGGCGAGGTGTGTAGGCGCGGGCGTTAGGTGAGGCCAGGGACGGACCAGCCTGCAGCCCCCCCACAATGCCCCGTACATCTAGGCTCCTGTGCAGGGAGCCCATAGGGTAATAACACAGGGTAACTAGCAGGGTAAGAATACAGCGCACAACACGCTTGCCAGCACCTCAAACCTACCTGGGGCCCCTCCGCATCCCACACCACTATGAGGGTGTTGCTGGCCGCGCTGGGCTGCCCCTCTTCCCCTGTAGATACAAAGTACAAGGGAGGGAGGGAGGGAGGGAGGGAGGCGGGGAGGGCCGGTGAGATGTGTGCGCTCAAATTTAAAGGAACAAGATTTTCCATAATAAAAAAAACAAGCCGGCTGTGCAGGCGGCGACAGCTGCCTGGCAGTGTAGCACAGCAGGCCACAGCACCATGCATCAAGGCAGCGGCTCTGCTGGACATTCTCCTTCTCCGCCCCCTTCCAAAAAAAAAAAAATCCTAGGGCACAGGGTATCAGGCATTGTCCAGGCGCGGCACGCATGCAGCGAGCGGCACAACACACTCCTCCACAAGTTGCCAGCCGCCCCGCCCCCGCAGCAGGAGGGCACCGACCTGTGAAGGCGCCCGCTGGCATGCTGATGTTGCAGGGCGTGTTGGGGGCGGACAGCAGCACGGTGACCTGCACAGGCGGGCATGCCAACAAACCAAATACATACAACCGGTCAATCACGTTGAATGCGGCAGCGGCCCCGGGTCCCCAGCGGACAGCGCCAACCCTGCAGCAGCTGCTGCCTGGCGTTTCACTCCCCTTCAGCCTTGCTGGCAAGGCAAGGCGGGTGCCCCCAGGCTACGGAACAGAGCCAAGTGCATCAGGCGCACGCAAGCCACAACCTACGCTGTGGTGTGTGTGCAGATAAGCAGACGCACAGCAAAGGAAAGGAACGCAACAGCCCGGCCACTCACGTTGAACACTTGGAAGGGCCCCAGCAGGTAGGGCGGCGCCACGGAGGACACGCTGCCGCCGCTGACGTTGAGCGCGCCCGCTGCCAGCTGCCCCACCACAGCGTTCACCCGCACCTGCAGCCAATCGCAATCGCAATGCAGCGTGGATGTGTGATCAGAGGCTTACACACAGTGTGGAGAGACAGGCCTGTTGCCAGCTTTCCCCCTGCTGCGTTCACCCGCACTTGCAACACATGGCTGTGTGTTGCTGGCTGGTTTGAAGCGCTGTTGAGTGCTGCACCAGCGCCCGCAGCAAAGCAGCGGCAGAGCAGGGCGCGCAGGCTGTATCTGTGCAGGGCAGGGCCTGGGGAGGCCACGCGGGCGCACACAGCACTGTGTGCATCCCACTGGAGGCCAGTGACTCAACAGCGGTGCCTGCCGGCCTGCGCCTCACCTGCACAGTGATTGCTTGTGTGGGGGACGCGACGGCGGTGACGGCGGCGGTGCACAGGCTGAGGTTGAGGGGCGGTCGGCTGCCGGGCGGGAAGAGCACCGCGCCCTGCTCCGCCGCCGCCGCCCGCATCGCCTGCGCCCCGCTACCAGCAGCATCCGCCACCAGAGGGTTTGACCCTGGGTCAGGTTGGGGCCTGAGCACGCCGGTTGCGGGGTCGAAGCCGGCTGCGTACTGGATGCAGCGTGTGAGGTTGAGCACCCCTGCGTCTACGGCCAGGCCTGAGCTGGCATTGATGGCCACGCTGGCGCCACCTGGCGCCGCCGTAATGATGACGGGGATATGACTGTACTCCGGGTGCACCACCTGCTGCAGCCCTTCCTGCTGCTGCTGCTGCTGCTGCTGCTGCTGCGGCGCTTGATTTAGCTGCTGCAGCTGCCGCGTATGCTGCCGTGCTTGCAACGCGGGGTGCCGCCGCTGCCGCCACTGCTGCTGCTGCTGCTGCTGCTCATCCTGCCCCCGCCAACGGTCCTGCTGTAGCGCCCTCTGGTGCTGCGTCCACCACTGCTGCTGCTGCTGCTGCTGCTGCTGCATCCGCTGCGGTGGCGGTGGCGGAGGCGGCCACTGCTGCTGCTGCTGCTGCTGCTGCTGTGAGGCTAAAGGGGCCAGCAGGCGGCGGAACGGTGCCGGCAAGGGCGGGGCGTGACCCGCATGCATGCGACGCGGGAGGGGGAGGCCCACCTGCATCAGCAAGGAGCCACTGTTGGATCGGGCCAGCACAGGATTCCACTGCACGGCCTGTTCACGACTCGGCGATCAAGTCTTGCGCTGCCGGCGGATCTTGCGCCATGGGGTGTCGCCGGCGCCGGCGGCACCGCCGCAGGGGAAGCAGCCCGACCCTCTCACCTCGGCGAGCGGCGCGGCCCCGACCGGCTCAATTCTGCTGCAAATGGGTGCGGGGAGCAGCGCGAGGAGCCCGACGAGCAGGGCTCGCAGAGTTGCCCTCCTCCAGCCCGCCGCCGCTCGCAGCGCCTTCATGACCGCTAAGATGATGGCGTAGCCATGCCGCAAACGACAGACGTCAAGGGTTGGAGATTTGCGGCGACGGAAGCACCATAGCACTGCTGTGGCAGAGCGTCCACTGTCGTATTTCAGCAGCTCCCTGAGGCTTCCACGCCGTCCCTCGCCGTTCACTCAACGAAACCCCTCTTCGATCACCTCAGGAGCTGTTCGCTCGCGGAACCTACCGCGCCACCACGCCCAGCTTCCCCCCCTTGCTGCCGGCACCTGCCGCCGCTGACCACCCGCTGCCACCGACTCCCCTTCAAGCGGCAAAGGCCGCCAGACGTGTGCGCGAACGCCTTCTACCAGCTCATACACATAAATGGCACCTGTATGGCTGAAACTGAGGCCAGATGACCAAAGGCCAGGGGGATGCGGCCTTTGCCCGCAAACCCTGTACAGCAAAAATCGGCACCTGCCCAGCTGGCAAGGGGGTCAGTACTTTGTAATGATCTCCTTAATTTGTTTGGTGTGCATGACAGCAAATCACCCCCTGTTAAGTCTGCAGCTCTTGAAATGAGATGTGCACATGATGCGCCGGGCAGGCGCACAAACGGAGGGGCTGCTGTGTGCCTTGAGCCTCAAATTGGACTTGGATGCTGTGCTATGGCATGTACGGCGGTGCCGCCGCGCCAATGCGGCAGGCGGGCGCGCATGGGCAGAGCGGTTCGGGAGGTACACACAGGCAGGAGAGCAATGCGCTCGCTCGGGTCGGGGCATACAGGGGGGGGGGTGTGGGAGGTACAGGGGGCGGCATGGTAAGGCCCACAGGGAGTGGCAATTTTGGGAGGAGGCAAAAGGAGGGTGTGGGGGTGAGATGCCCAGGCCCTGCCCCCTCAAAGAAGAGCCGCTTTCGTTGCTCCAGCCCCGCTACAGCAGGGCCAGAGGGCCTGGCTGGCTCTGTCTGGGTAGGGACAGCGGGCAGGGGCGGCCCATGTCCAACCACCGCCCCCGCCCGCAACTTGCGCCGGGGTGCGCTCGCCAGGCTGGCGCAGTTCAGCGGGCTAGCTGGCGCTGCAGGGCCGCCCTGCTGCTTGGCATCTGCAAGCTGGCTGGCTCTGCAGCCGGGCTGAGGCTGCACGGTTGTGGAGGCCAGGCGGCCTGGCAGGGCCGCCCTGTTGCTCAGGTCAGAAGGATCTCCCTGCTGCTTGCCGTCTGCCAGGCCAGGTGTGCAGGCTGGCCGGTCTGTCAGGGCCTCCCTGCTGCTTGACATCTGCAGCCGAGCTCGGCAGCCAGGCTGCACGGTTGTGCAGGCCGGTCCTTCAGGGTCGCCCGCCACGCTGCTCAGCTCTGCCGGGCCGGCGGCTGGCTGCGCAGGGTGGCCCGCCACGCTGCTCAGGACTGCAGGCCCACCGTCGCCAGCGTGGCACGCACGCCCTGGGGCACCGTGCCCTTGAGCACAAAGTCCTTCAAGGATTGAGGCACCTCCACTTTCCCCAGCCACTCCTGAGGGAGGGGAGGACAGGAAGGTGAGGAAAGTCGTAAGGGGAAGAAAGGAACCCCACGCGGGGGGAAGGGAGGGGTTGGGCTGGTGTCAGCATGGGGTTGAGGTTGGTCAGCGAGGCGAAGGGAGGCGCTGCTTGGAGGGATCCTCTTTGGGGCAGTAATACCTGGGCACCCCCGCCAGACAGCCCGCCCTCAAAACAGGGCACAGAACAGGGCACGGGACACACAGGACACACAGAATGGAAAGAACAGGGCACTGGTGGGCGACGCCGCACGACGCCCAACAACCTGTCTACCAGCCAGCCCTCGACCAGAACAGGGCACGGCACAGGACACAAGACACACAGGGCACAGCACACAGGGCACACACAGATAAGACACACACAGAAGCAGTGCCCAAGTGGTCGACGCCGCACTGGCGGTCCCTGCCTCACCTGCAGCGCCGCTCCCTCCACCTTCTCCTCCCGCCGCAGCTCCGCCGACAGCTGGGTGTGCAGCGGGCGGTTGGAGGAGACCACCTCGCGCGCCACAGCCAGCGCCCCCTCGCACATCAGCTTCACCTCAGCTTCCACCGCCCTGCGCCACGGAACAACGCCAAGGGGGGCAGGGGTGATGATCCCGAAAGGCAGCAGGCAAGCAAGCCAAGCGGAGGCGGAACGGCGAGTAAGCCAAGCGGGTGGCAGCAGGCCAGACCCCACATGCACACACTTACACAGCAGAGTACCCCACCCCCTCACACAGCAACAACTCAAACAACACAGCGACCACCCTGCCACCAGGTGTGTACCCCTCACCGTGCCATGGGACTGCCGCTGTCCTTGAGCGAATAGTCATCGCCTCCAGCTGCCAGTGTGCCCACAGACAGGGGGCCGATGCTGGCGCTCAGCCCATACTCTGCCGGGCCAATTGGGGGGAGGGAAGGAGGGGTTGAGGGAAGGGAGGTGGGCGGGGAGGTGAAGGGAGGAGGAGGGGGAGGCAAAAACATGGTGCTCCAGCTCGATGAATGCGTGCCTGGGGCCTGGGGGCAGCCACGGACCGGGGTTGTGGTGGTGTGATCAGGGTCAAGGTTTGCGGAAACGGGCAGGGGTCCACGGTACTGCTCTGCCGCTCAATGCCGCCAATCAGCCCTCCTCCCCTTGCTGGGAAGACAGCAGCAACGAGTAGAAAACAGAAAACAAGCAGACGGCAGGCGCAGCCCACCTGACACCGCCTTGTATGCCAGGTCGGTGGCCCTCCGGATGTCGTCCACTGCACCAGTGCTCACTGCAGGGAGGGCAACAGGATGGGGAGGAGCAGAGGGGCGGCAGGCGATTTCGGTTCCTGGCTGCAAGCGACCACCCCACAGCACACCTCTGCTCTGACCTGCACTCGTTGCCAGGCAAGCTCAAAGATGCCCGGGAGAGCGGGCAGGGAGGCCGCTCTGGGTGCGACTGTTACCAACGGCCCCCCACTGCCTGCACTCGGGCACGACGCGTGCAGCAGCAGCAGCAGCAGCAAGGAGCGCGCCAGCTACACGGGCATGGCGCGTGCAGCAGCAGCATGGCCCGTGCGGACGACTACAACGACAACAACACACACAGGCGCCCCGCTGCCGCGCTTGCTTGCCTGCGTCGCACGTCAGCTCCTCAGCCGCCCGCCCGCCCATGAGCATGGCCAGCTGGCCTCGGATCTCGCTGTCAAACATGAGCGCCCTGCATATGGTTCCGGATTTTTCAGTTCAGATCCAGGGTTCAGGGTTTTCAAACCAGCACCATGGCTGGGCTGGCCGCGACCTCGCTATCATACAGCTGCGCCCTGCAGCAGGGCCTAGGGCGGCGGCAACCTCCCACCCGTCCTCCGTCTTTGGGGGGATGCCTCTGAGGCCCAGGGCGCCTCTGATGAAGCATCACACAGTTCCTGCAAAACACCCCTTGACCAGCAGGCACCCCCCGCCCCCCCCACCCCACCTGTCCTCCGTCTTTGGCGGGATGTATGTGAAACCCAGGGCGCCGCCGCTGCGGGGGATGATGGACAGCTTCTCCACGCAGCCCTGCGACCCGGGCAGCACGGCGGCCACGGCTGCAAGGGGACGGAGAAAACAGGGGAGAATGAGGGGGGCAGTGGGGCACCAATGGGCGGCTTCTCGACGCAGCACTAAACCCCGGGGAGCACAGCGGCCACGGCTGTGAGAGGAGGGGTGGCCAGGCAAGAGGTTGGGATGTGGTTAGGGACAGGTGCGTGGTAGGCAGGTAGGCAGCTTCTCAATGGGGCCGGCAATGTAGGATGGCAGCACCGCGGCCACCGCTGCAGCAGGCAGAGGAAAGAAGGCAGCATGCAGGCGGGGTCGATTGGCAGAGTTGAGAAACTGGCAGCTTGCAGGCAGCCACATAATACGCAGCACGGCATTGTGTGCTAAGGTAGTCCACCCCCCTGACCTGTGCCTGCTGACCAGCACATGCCCCACCCCAGTAGCGCAGTCGGCCAGCGCCCGCATCGCAAATTTCCTTTTTCTTTGCTACAAACTTCATTCCGACACACTCTCCCCCCACCCTGTCTCATGAGACCGTTGCTGGCTCCCCGTGGACTTCAAGTAATTTATTGATTGATTGATTACCAAGGCCATAGCCGGTGACCGCAGCATCACACACCCTGTCTCCACCTCCCTCCTCCAGCCCACCAGCCTCACCTGTGCTGACCAGCGCATGCCCCACCTCGTGCCGCGCAACCACGGTCTTCTCCACGCCCTGCAGGCCAGGCAGGCAGGCAGGCAGGCAGGCAGGGGGCAGGGCAGGAGCGGGGATGAGGAGCCACGGCCAGGTAAAAAATAAACAGAGGCAGGGCCGGAGCAGGGGTGGGGAGCCACGACGGCACGCGCAGGGCCAGGTGGGCAACCCCATTCCCTCCACCACGCACCCCACCAAACAGTTGCCGCCCTAGGAAAGCCAGGTAGGTGTCACGTCTCCCGCGCCACGCTGTGCTTCTCCTCTGTTCTGGCAACACCCTCAAACCCCCCACACCCGCCTCCCTTGGTATCGTGCAGTGTGGAGTAGATAAGTGAATCTGCAGCACGCTGCGCTTCTCCTCTGTCCCCGTCAGCCCCGGCCCTTCCTCCTGTGGTACGATGCAGTAAGGAGGAAAACAACTGCATCTGCAGCGCGCTGCGCTTTCTCCGCTCTTGCCAACACCGTCAACCCCCCACACCCCCTCCCCAATTGGTGCGAAGCAGGGAGGGAAGCAAGCACACCTGCAGCACGCTGCGCTTCTTCTCAATGCCCGCCACCGACCGCATGATGGCGGCGTCAAAGTCGGCGGCAGTCACCAGGCCTGCAGCAGCGTGATGAACAACGAGTGCAGGCAGTGTGCTTAGTGCGTTGGTGACAGTCGGGAGCCCGCTGGCAGCACGTGTGGTGCGGGCGCACATGCAGCGGGGGCCGCATGCACACAGACCGCAAGGACAGCATGGCCCAGCACAGCATGGCACATCATGCGCAGCGCACCCTTGTTGCCGCGCCCCGCCAGCAGGGCGGCCTCGTTGACCAGGTTGGCCAGGTCAGCGCCCGTGAACCCCGTGGTCTGCAGCAGCAGGTGCGAGGTTTGAGTTAGCTTGATCAGGAAGCAGGTGCGTGAGGGAAACGGGGGCTAGGTTGGCCAGGTCGGCACCTGCAAACTCGGTGGTCTGCAGCAGCAGGTGCACAGATACAGATCAGGCATGGTCAAGGAGCAGATGTGCGAGGGAAAAGAGGGACCAGGTTGGCCAGGTCAGCGCCCGCAGGTAAACTCCTGACAGTGAAGCAACGTGCGTAAGCACACGTGGCACGTCTCCGCCCCGACGGCCTTTTTCCCAGCGGCAGCCCCTCTTGAACCCTGTCCTAGCAGCACACAAAGTGCAGAGCAGCAGTACATCAAGTGAAGCAGCGCACAAAGTGAAGGCACAGTGCCCACCTGCGCCGCCAGCGTGTCCACACGCACATCCTCCCCCAGCGGCAGCCCCCGCTGGTTGATGTGGACCTGCAGGATCTCGCAGCGCCCCTGCAGTGGGGGACAGCATTTCGGAAGGGGAGGGGCTGGTGTCATCCTGCGCCCCGCTTGCTGGGTTACTGTCGGCAGCCCGCACTTTCCAGACGCCGTGGTATGTTCATTCAAGAGCCCGCCCCCACCCCCCAAACCCACCACCACCATCAACAGAAGCATTGCAATGCACGCATGCCGCCCCCGTCTTCCTGCCCACCTGCTTGTCCGGCCGCTCCACCGACACGCGGCGGTCAAAGCGGCCGGGGCGCAGCAGCGCGGCGTCCAGCACGTCGGGGCGGTTGGTGGCCGCGATGCAGATGACGGGGGCGGTTTTGTGGCTGTCGAAACCGTCCAGTTCTGCGGCAATATGAGATGGCAGATAGGTTGTTAACAGCGAGGGTGGAGACAGAGAGTCAGGGGCCGCGACCCAGTGCGACTGGGGCCTGTGTGCAGCGGCAATGCGGATGACGCTGGGAATGGCGGTGCTGTGGGTGTCACAACCTGTTCCAGCTCGGCAGCTCCGCAACTTTGTTTGGAACAGTTTGGAACAGTGGGCCACTCGGTGGTCCGGTGGGCATGGGTCACCCGTACTTCCCCTAATAGCTGGCTCCCCACACCGCACCTGTCAGCAGCTGGTTCAGCGTCTGCTCCCGTTCGTCGTTGCCCACGCTGCGCAGGCGCGAGTCGCGGCCTGCAGAGGGCGCGGGGGGCAGGGGGAAGAGTGGGGCAGTGAGGCACGGGAGGTGTAAGCAGAGGTTTGGGGGCTGGCCAGGCAAGTTGAGGGAACGGCCGCAAGTCGCGGCTAAAGTGAGGAAAGTGACTGCGTGGGTGGGGACAATGCAACACGCTTGCTGGAAAGCACAGCCGCCGGCCCGCGCTGGGGCCAGGCATCACGCTTTGCCCCGGGCGCACTGACTGACTGACTGTGGGGCTGCATCAAGCACCCCGCCCTGCCCGTCTTGCCTTTGGCCATCACATTCACCTCATCCATGCAGAAACCGGCAAGGACCTGCACACGTGTAGCGTCCTGCCCTCCGCTAGCACCCCCCGCTGAGCCCACCATCCCTGAACAGCCCCCCCGCCCCGCCCTGCTTGCCTTTGCCACCCAACTACATACACGCAACCACACACATATACACACAAACCCTCACCCTTGGCCACCGCGTCGATTTCATCAATGAACACGATGGCGGGCGCCTCCTTGCGGGCGGTGGCAAACAGCTCCCGCACCCGCATCGCTCCCATGCCCACGTACAGCTCAACAAATTCGGAGGCGCTGATGGAGAAGAAGGGGGCATCGGCCTCGCCTGCAGGCAACAGGAATGCAACAGTGAGGAGAGGGCGAGGCACGAGGTGTTGAGCTTGCCCACGAATTTGGAGGCGCTGATGGAGAAGAAGGGGGCGCCGGCCTCGCCTGCACACAGAGACCGAGCAGGGCGGCGCAGTGAGCTGCACACAGATGGCGAAGGGGGCGCCGGCCTCGCCTGCAGCGCGGGAGAGAGCGGAACGGTGCATGTGCGTGTGAATGGATGCAGGGCCAAGGTGCGGGCATGCGTATGTGCGTTCCCACACAGTCTGGGCAGGGCAGCTGGAGGAGGGACGCATTCCGAGTGGGCCGCTGCCGGTCCGCCCGCCGGCCTCAGCAGGCAGCTGACTAGGCCTCCCCCTTGCACACAACCTCGATACGCTGTAAGCGGTGGCCGCACCTGCCACGGCGCGCGCCAGCAGCGTCTTGCCGGTGCCCGGAGGCCCCACCAGCAGCACGCCGCTGGGCGGGCGCGCCCCCAGGCGGGTGAATTTTTCGGGGTAGCGCAGGAAGTCCTGCAGGTGGGTTGGGTGCACAGATCATCGCAATTGACGAAAGCAGCGATACATGAGGATGGCATGCGGTATTAATGGCCTCGCACGGGTGAGCCTAGCCACACGCCATAGAAGCTGTACTCGGGTGACAAACCCCCCTGCCCCAGCGGTTGTCACCCCGCTCCCCTCCCGCCAGCTCACCACAATCTCCTTTAGCTCCTCTTTGGCCTCATCCACTCCCGCCACGTCATCAAACGTGATGGGGCTCTGCAGGAGGTCGGGGGAGACGACGAGGCACCGGGAGAGGGTGGGGCGGGGGGAGCGGCGGCAGGCGGAGCCGCAGAAGCTTGGCGGGCACAGCGGCCGCCAGCTGGCTGACACGCTGGCGAGCAGGATGCTGCGCACGCCTTGCTGGCGTGCGCCCTGCTGCGTGCGCTGTGGTTCGCATGCAGGACCACGTCGCGCCGCGCTGCACATCAAGCCGGCGGCAGCGGCGCACGCAGCATTGACCACCCCCCATGCCTGAAATGTCATGCTCCGCCCAGCTCCACTCATGCTGGCGCCGCCCCCCCGTGGCAGAAAAATTGTACAGACTGAAACCTTGGTGTGTCCACAACGTTGTGCGGAAAGGACGCATAAGAACGCAGCACATAAGGCGACTCCAGTACCCAGGCAAGCAGCAGCACACAGGAAAGCAACAGCACGCAGGAAAGCAGCAGCGGACGCACCTGAACCTTCTCCTGCGCGTGACGCCGCCCGGCGCCCCGCTGAGGCAGCAGCTTGATGGGCAGCTTGTTCAGCACGGCAATTACCACCAGTGCAACGGCCGCGTAGGTCTGCATCAGGTGCAGCAATACGGTGGACAGGTGTAAACAGATTGGCCCGTGACCTGGTCCTCAAAACGGCCCCCACCACACAGTGCAGCAATCAACAGGGGGGGAAGCGCCAAGCGTACCAGCAGGGTGGACAGCCGCCCCGCCTTTTTGTCGAGCGCCGAAAACTGGATGTTGTGCTTCAGCATGGCGTCGTAGGGGGTGGGGTAGTCGGCGGGGCGGATCGTCTGGAAGCTGAGGTGGTTGCGGTCCAGAGACTCTGCGGGAACAAGAAGAAAGTGCATCGGTTGGTGACGGAAATTAACAAGGCTGCGAATGCAGATGCTTCAGCGTGGCGTGTGGGGCAGCCGGCGGGGTGGAAAGTGAGGTGGATGGTCCCATCCCGCTACCCGTACCCGTCCCCCCCTACCTTCCCTCGCTGCGTTCCGCAACACCTGCCCCCAACCCCACTTCACCCCCGCCCTCATCCGCCACAACTTTGCTGAGAGAATCCGAAAGGCCCCAGTGTGTGCTGTGCAGCGAGGCAGCAGCAAGCAGGGGCCAGCAGCAGCGGGAGGGGGGGAGGCACCCACCGGGCAGCATTTTGTAGAGGGGTGAGGAGGGGCGGAGGGTGAAGGTGAAAGCGTTGGATGCCGAGTCGATCACCACGCGCTGCACCTCGTTCTTCTGCACCTGCTTCACAAACTCGCTGAAGGCGACCTGCAAACAAAAAAAGGGACGCAGGGGATGAGTGAACTGAAACACGGCCACGGGTAAAGACGAGACAGCAAAACAACATGACAAAGCGGCCGCCCGGCGCAGCGCAGCGCCCTCCACTGCCCCACTCACCCTCCCCTGTTGACAACTAGCATGGCGGTTTGGTAGCAAGCACGGTTGCTGGCCCCACATGTCCCTTGTCTTCCGTCAAATTACCCTCCCTCCCGCTACAATATGCATGTACAGTGCCACTGGTTGTGCAAGGCACTTGCCTGCACGGTCACCGGCTCCACCTGCCCCAGGGGGGAGCGCCCGCCGGGCACAGGCCAGAAGCGCATCAGAAAGACAACCATGGCGATGTTGAGCACTGCATGGGCGGGGGTGCCGACGAGAGGGAGGGCGAGGGCGGTGCGGGCGGGTGGGTGGGAGGGTAATGTTGTGAGCGGG
This sequence comes from Micractinium sp. NFX-FRZ, assembly GCA_029339195.1. Classification (NCBI taxonomy): domain Eukaryota; kingdom Viridiplantae; phylum Chlorophyta; class Trebouxiophyceae; order Chlorellales; family Chlorellaceae; genus Micractinium; species Micractinium sp. NFX-FRZ. The sequence continues at coordinate 17,717 of JAPTJF010000434.1, read as the reverse complement.
GTGCGAGGGCACACCTTCGCGGGACGATAGGGACCGTGTGCTCTCGCCGCCACGGGGCGCAGGCGGCAAGCGGGCGCTGGCCAGCTGCTGGGGCAAGCAAGGGGTCGGGTCAGTCTCCTGTGAAGCCCGGCCCGGCACTGAAGCTTGGCGGGACAGGTTCGGGTGCAGGCAGGAGCATGCTCTGTGCAGCGCGCGAGCAGCCGGCCGTACAATCGTCCCAGCTGGCTCCGATCCGCCCAGCGGCTGCTGCGCCTCCAAACTCCTCAGGCTGCCACACAGAGGGCAGCAACACTCCAAAGTCCAGAGACCCTCGCGAGGAGGAGGCACACACCGCCCCCTCACCTATCCGCAGCGGCTGCTGCGACTTGAGGTTTGTGTAGAGGCGGGAGAGCCAGGAGGGGGAGGAGGAGGACTGCTTGCGGCCTGCACATCATCGGGAGGGCGGCAGCGGCGGCGCCAGGGCTGCTGAACGTGCAGAAGGGAAGCACGCGAGAGGAAGGGGGGAAGAAGGGGAGGACTGGCAGCCTGCTGGGACGGCACACGCCCTACAAGCAGTCGCTGGCCACCACCTGCAGTCCCTTACGGCGCCGCAAGCACAGCAGAAAATTCACGGCACAAACAAAAAAGGTCACAGGCTGGACCCCATGGGGCCGTCGTCGCCCGGAAGCATGGAAGCACAGCCTCCAAGCCAACCAACAACCAAGGCACTCTGCCCCAGCTCCTCAAGATCACCTGACTTGTGGCTCTGCGAGCGCCGCTCAGAGGGAGGCTCCCCGCTGCTGGCATTGTTGCTGGTGCTGGGGCTTGTGCTGCTGGCAGCGCTGCCGCTGCCGCTGCCGCTGCCGGTTGTGGCGGGGCTGCTGCCGCTGCCGCTGCTGCCGCCACCGCCACCGCCGCTGGCGTCGGACGCACAGGCAGGGGGCAGCCGTAGCTGTGGCCTGCGTGCTGCCGCAACTCTGCTGCTGCCTGCCAGGGCTAGGTGCGGCACTGCAGGCTGCCGGCACCGCCCAACCGAAGCCGCTCGGCAGCACCTACTGGCAGCACTTGAGGCTGCGCTGGCGCCGAGCGGTGGCGGCGCCGCCGCTGCTGCCACCGCTCCTGCCATGGGCCGCGCGCCGGCCAGCCGCTGCCTGTGATCATCCGGTCCCGCCAGCCGCCCAGTGGTGGACGGTGCCCTGAGGAGCGCACTGCCTAGTGACATGGCTACGCCTGCGGCACGCAACACCCGCGGTCGCGGGCGCAGAGTGTGTCGGCTGACTGCCTGAAGGTAAGAGCAGCGAGCAGCGGGTCGCCCGAGTGTGAAGGCCGCTCTCCCAACTGTGCGAGGGTTGTGGTTGGTTGCTGCACCTGAGACCCTCAGCAGCGCTCTTTGTAATTACTATATTCTCTCTGAGCATGATCGGTGCGGTCGGAGAGCCCTGTTGGGGGCACATTTGCCAGCTCAGCCGCAATTTGGCGCCTCGCTGACGGCGCTCCCTGGCGAGCCCTTCCTGCGCCACAGTGCGTTAACGTAGTGATCTGTTCCCACAGGCAATCACCCGGCCTCAGTCGCTCACAGACTGTGCGAAGCAGCATGTCTGCCCCTGTCACAGCCTGCGGTTGCACAACAACACGCGTGGCATGCCGAGTGCGGCGTGAAAACAGCGCTGGCGTTGGAGCCACGCCCCGCCGCTGCCGCCATCGCACTGTAGCCGCCGCTGCCGCCAGCCAGGGCCAGCCGCCTGCTGTCACCGCCACCTCCGCTGCCTCATCGCTGATCCCTGAAACTCTGGAGCAGCTGGCAAGCGATGACGAGCTGCAGCAGCTATATGCCCGTGTGGCAGAAGTGGGGCAGGTGGGTGGTCAATGGAGGGCATTGTTGGGGAGGAGTGGGGCACAGCGAGCGGGCTGTGGCAGGCAGCTGCGGGTGGCGGGCATCGGGGGCTTCCAATACTGCGGCAAACCGCCAGTCCTGCTTGTCTACACAGAGCCGTCTGCAGGCGAACACCATGCAACTGCTTGCAGGATGGAAAGGCAGGCAATATGGCATGCCACGGCAGCAGCGCCCCACGATTGAGCGGTTGCTGCGCAACCCTGCCGCTGCTGTTGCTCCCCTCCCCACACTCCTCTCACCGCATTGTGTCCTGCGCAGGCAGCGCTGACACGGGAGGAGGCGCAGCGGCGGCAGCGGTCCTTAGACAGCCTTGGGGTGGCTCCTTTTGGATCAGTGCTGCAGGTAGGCCTGTGCAGTAGCCCTCTGCAGAGCAGCCCCCTGTGAAAGTGGCGTGGCAGGCCGGTGCTCTTTGCAACTATTGCTGCTTCCTATGCTGTTGCTGTGGCATTTGGAGCGGTGCTGCACACAGCCTCAGTCAGTTGCGGTTGGCCGGGCGGCAGCAGGCGGGCTGGTTTGGGTGGGCAGCTCCCGCTGCTCCAAACTATCACTGCTGTAGCTGCTGTGAACGAATACTTGTACCAGGCAGGTCCTCCCTGCTGCTTGGGTTGGTGAATTGCCTACATGCTCGTTGTGTGGACCGGTGTGCCTCGCCATCCCCACCCACTGCTCCACTGCCCCCTGCTCCGCAGGCTGCTGGGTGCACCCCGCTGGCGCGCAGCCCCACCACCATCCTGCAGCTGAACATTGGGCTGTACTGCAACCAGGCCTGCCGCCACTGCCACGTGGAGTCCTCCCCCATGTGAGTGGGCGTCTGCAATGCAATACAAGACGTGATGCACAGTGTTGGATTTGGTATGTGCAATGCAACGGGCCTGCCGCCACTGCCACGTGAATCCTCCCCCATGTGAGTGGACTGACGCAATGCAACACAAGGAGTATTGCACAGTGTTGCGTTTGGGCTTGCAACGCAACAGGCCTGCCGCCGCTGCCACGGGGTGGCGGCACCGCCCCGCCCCGCCACGCCGCACCTGCCCACCAAGCCTTCCCTGTGCACCCCGCATCAAGTCCCCCCACTAACCCTGTCTGCCCCTGATGCCATGCCCTCCAGGCGGACCGAGATGATGAGCCGGCAGGTTGCCGAGCGCTGCATACAGCTGCTTGCCGCCAGCTGTGTGGCCGCAGGGGGCAGCGTGCGCACGCTGGATCTGACTGGCGGGGCGCCGGAGCTGACGCCTGAATTCAGGTGACTAGTAGGCGAGGCAGGGGAAGCGTGTGAGCTGGGCAGCTTTCCAGGGCCTCATGTTTCATGGGGACACGTGCCAGGCCACACGGGCAGGGCGGCGCTGGTGGCGGCTCAGTTTCAGTGCATTAGCTGAGGGTGTGAGCAAGTAGGTTTGCGCCACGATGGGTAACCCAGAGTGCATGTCGGCAGGGGGCAGCGTGTGTGCCAGGCCTCATAGCGGAGCACCAAAGATGGCAGCGCAGGCCAGAAGGGGTGGGTCGCGGTGGTTGTGGGCTTGTAACTGGGCACTGGAGCGCGCTCTGGTGCTGCCCCCTCAGTTTGGTTGTGGGTGTGGACGGGCGGCTTGTGGCAGCGCCGGCAGGACTGGCGGTGGAGACGCGTGGCCAATGCATCACAACCTCGCCTGAACACCCCAGCTCACCCCGCCCCGCCTCCCCTCCCTTTGCCCCCCCTGGCAGGTATCTGGTGCGTGAGGCGCGGCGGCTGGGGGTGGAGGTCATCGACCGCTGCAACCTCACAGGTGGGCGGCGGCGAGCATGTCTGGTGGACATGTCAGATGCTGGGTGGTGTTGCTGTTTGGGGCGAGGCTGGGCTGGGTTGCGAGAGGCAGGGCGGCCGGTGGTGGAGGTAATAGAGCGCTGCAACCTCACAGGCCTGTGGTTTGTTGGGTGCAAACCATGCAGTACTGTACTGCTTCCTATGCTACGATATTCTTTGGATGATGCGGCCTTACCTTCACCCCACCCCAACACTACCCCCGGCCCCCTGCAGTGCTGCTGGAGCCGGGCCAGAGAGCATTGTCACATCGTCCACTTGTTGCCTCCCCGCTTGCGCCCTTCACACACGCGCCCCTCCCGCGTCCGCCCGTCTCATTCCACTTCACTTCACCCCACCAAACCTAACACCACCCCACCAAACACCACCACCCCACCCCACCTCACACCACCTCTCCCCACCTTAACCTCCTACCCGCTTCCCGCCTCAGCCCCAACCTCATCCCACTCCACCCCGTCCCCATGCAGTGCTGCTGGAGCCCGGGCAGGAGGACTTGGTGTCATTCCTGGCTGAGCAGCAAGTGCGGGTGGTGGCATCCATGCCCTGCTACAGCGCAGGTGCGGGCGAGTGGGGCGCGTGGGGTGCGGCGGGCGGGTGGGTGAAGCCTTGCTGCAGCGTGGGTGCGGGCGTGTGGGGCGTGTGGGTGTTAAGGCTGACGGGCCTGCGGTGTGCAGCGGGCGTAAGCATGCGGCAGGGCGAGAGGAGGCCTTGGAGCAAGCTGCAGACCCTCCCTGCCAGCACGGCCTCAGCCGCCGGTGCCACCACGTGCAGCACCCTGTGTCCCACCTGTGCACCAGCATCGCCACCTGGGGGCCACCAGTGTGCCACTTGCCCACTGCGCGCCCTCACCCCGGCTTGCTTTGCCTTGCCTGACCTGCTCTCCCAACCCTGCTGAGCGCAACAAGCCCTCCACACACCCTGCTTTACCTGGCCAGCGCTCCCACACCCTGCCCTGTCCTGCGCCCACCCCTGCCCCTGCAGAGAACGTGAACAAGCAGCGGGGCGGCGGCGTGTTCGACCGGAGCATCAAGGGGCTGCAGGTGTGGGGGCTTGCACGGCTGAGAAGCATTCCCGTCGGAAATGTGCCTGTCAGCTGTGTAGATTTTGGAACTTGGCATCATGGCACTGCCGCCGGGCCAGCCAGCCATCTTCACGGCATGCACGATGTGTGGCACTGCAACGTTGTGGTTTGCTCACTTTGCGGCGTGACGGCGCCATTTGCTGGCACCCTAGCCCAGCCCTAGGCTCACCTGCCCCCGTATTGAGTGCGCCGCCCGCCATGCATCCGCCCTCTGCTGCAGATGCTGAACGCGGCGGGGTACGGGCAGCCGGGCAGCGGACTGATGTTGGACCTGGTGTACAACCCGGGGGGCGTCTTCCTGGCGCCACCTCAGTCCAAGCTGGAGCCCGCGTACAAGCAGGTGGGCTGCTTCTATACTTGCTGTTGGTGGTCTTGTGGGTATGGGAAGGGGCCCGGAGGGGTAAGCCCTGGCGCCGCGCCAGTCTGTCAAAGCCGGCGTTCGCGTACAAGCCAAGTTTGCCTCCGGAAGAGAGCAGAGGGGTCTGTCCCACAGGGGATGGGGCGGGAGGAGATGCTTTTAGGTGTTGGTCCCTACCTGCCAATCAGGGCTCTGCTGATAAACACACGCAAGTGAAGGGGTTCATGAACGCCTTCGCTATTTTGCATGCGCGCCCCCTCTGGTGTTATGATGATGTGTGCAGGAGCTGGCGGAGCACTTTGGCATCACCTTCAACTCGCTGCTGTGCATCAACAACATGCCCATCAAGCGGTGGGCAGACCACCTGGCCAAAGAGTGAGCAGGGTGGGGTGGGCTGCTGCCTGCAAATGGGAATGCCGCATGCCCGCTCGCCTCCCTGCCTGCTTGTTCGCCCTGCCTGAAGAAGTGCATGCAGCTGCTGGTGGACAGCTTCAGCCCGGGCCTAGTTTACGGGTTGTCACATCTCCGCGTTTTCGCATATCCCCTCCAAACCAGCTACATCAATGGTGTTGTTGTGCGCCTTGCGGTGTGCAGGGGCAGGCTGGAGGAGTACATGCAGCTGCTGGTGGACACCTTACGTTCCACACTCGCTCTGCTCCCGAAAACATATCTGCATCTCCCACTTAGCGTTGTTTATTCCGCCCCCTCCCCCCAGCAGGGGCAAGCTGGAGGAGCTGCTGTTGCACAGTTCTAGCCCTCGCCTCTGTGTCCATTCTAGCTATTAAAGCAGACTGGTTGTATGCATTGCCTGTGTGTGCAGGGGCAAGCTGGAAGAGTACATGCAGCTGCTGGTGGACAGCTTCAACCCGGCTGCCGCCGAGGGCCTCATGTGCCGAGACACGCTCAGCGTGGGGTGGGACGGCAGGTGGGCTGGGTCGGTAGACCGGTGGCTAGGGGCAGGCGGAAGAAGGGACAGCTGGCACGGCACAGCAGCAGCTGGGGCTGGGGGGCTCACAGCTTGGAGCTGGCCAGCTGGCATCGGCTGGCCCTAAATGCAAGCCACTCTTACCTGCCCCGCCTGCATGCATGCTCCTGTGCTGCTTCTCTGGGTTGCTGGTTTGCCCAGCTCCCAGGCTGTGCGCATGCGATGCCAGCCAGCAGCACGGGCTGCGCGCCCCATCTGTGCTCCTTCACACGCCCATCGCACCGCTCGAAGCAGCTGCCTGTTTTGCGCCCACCCCCCACCCCACCCCATCCGCCGCACACCCACCCACCTGCCACACCCACCCACCACCACACCGCCACATTCCCACCATCTGTATCACCGGCCCCACACCTTTCCCCCTGTTGCAGGCTGTATGACTGCGATTTCAACCAGCAGCTGGAGCTGGGGCTGCCCCACCCCGGCAGGCGCACCGTGTTCGACCTGGACAGCCTGGCAGAGCTCACAGGTGGGTTACCCGCCCTCTATAGGAAGCGTTCAACGGAAAACATGCGTTTGGGTTGGAGGGATGGGTTGCTGGAGGGGGGTGGGCGGCCTGGCAGAGCTCACAGGTGCCGCGCTGGGTGGGTTGCAGCTTTTGTTCGGACACAAACGGTTGAATTTCGATGGGTGGGTCGATGAAGGTGCCGGATGCCGGGCAGGTCTCACAGGTGCCTGGGTGGGTTGGACCTCTGATTGTTTTGATTTTTGATGGGGGCACCAGTCAATTGAGGGAGGCGTGTAGCCGAAAGGGAGGTGTGAGGGTGTGTGAAAGGGAGGTATGTAGCTGAAAGGGAGGTGTGTAGCGCACTGTGCATGTCGAGCAGCGGTTCAAGCAGCCGCCTCATACCCTCTGCCTGCCTCCCCACTGCCCCGCCCCCCTCCCCTGCAGGCGCGCGGATCGCGGTTGACAGCCACTGCTTTGGGTGCACCGCCGGCGCGGGCAGCGGCTGCCAGGGGGCCACCTCTTCAGCCTGACGCCTGGCGTTGGCACTGCAGCGTGACATTCGCCAAGCAGAATTTGCAAAAGTATCTTACTGCTTCTTTCCAGTGCATTCCACCGAGGTATCAGATTCACTCAAGACCTGCCCAATGTTCAATTCAAACATTGCCGTGTTAACTGCTGGCGCCATCAACGTGCCAGATTTTCACCGAGCCTGACAGAAGGGGCATTGCAAAAGCGGTGTCAATCATGACCAGTTGGCCATGGAGGCCCCAGGCTGCGGCACTGTAGCCGCCGGCGGCAGCAGCGCAGCAGGGGAAGCACAAGGTGCGGCTTAGACTTGTCGACGACATGAATCTGTGCAATACTTCAATCCAGCATCGCAACGTTAACGTGCAACAAGCCTGAAGTGCAAGAGTGGGGTGATGGCGCCCACCACGAGCAAGAGGTGGTGAGCAAAAATGCACCGTGTGCCGCAAGGCGGTTAAGAGGGTGCAGCCCATTTATCATTCCTAGGCTTGCCGGTGCTTGTAGCTGATGCGCTGCCCAGCCGCACTGTGTCCCAGCCCCTGCCCCTTTGTGTGACTGCCCTCCCTCCTTGTGATTGCCCGGGCTCACACACCCTGCCCCACCCGTTGCACCCGCCATCCCCTCTTCTTCTCCCGCGATGAGTCTTTAGACTGCTGTGCCCCCTCCTCTCCCAGCCCGATGCGCTCCCAATCCCTTGTTTTCTTTGCCGCCTGGTTAACAGCAATGGAGGTGCCCAGTGCGCCCCACCCACTGCACCCCCCGCCCCCTGTACAGAGGAGAGTCTCCTGCTCATCTTGTCTCCTGCTCATTTGCGCTTGCACCTTTCCCCACCTCATCCCATTTGGTTTCCCCCGTCTCGTTTGCCTTCAACTAACCTCCCACCCACTGCATTTTGCACCTCCCGTCTCAGCCCCGTTCCGCATCAGCCCTGCCTGCCGCCGCCTGAGCCCCCCTGGAACCTGCTGTACGGTTGCTAACATGTATGCAGGTCCACCCATTTTCTCTGTATCTCTCTCCGTGCATGCCCCTCCCCTTCTCACTGCTTAATACGCTTCGTCCTGTCGCTCTGCCTGCCCTTTCCCCCTCCCTGTGGAACTGCCCTGCACCTCTCACATCCAGCTTGTGTGCACCCGCTGAGGCGTGCAACTGCCGAGTCTGCTCACAAGCCTCTTGGTGCCACCTTTCCGTGACGACACAACGTGTGCTGCTGTTAACGGCGCCAGCAGCAGAGCAATTGGGCAAGCAGGGGGAGGAGCATATTGAGGGTGAAGGAACGAACGGCAAGGCGTGCTGTTATTTATTTGGGGGGTGGCATGCCGGGGGTCGGGAGAGGAGCGGGCACTTGCCGCCGGGACCGCACTACATGGCATGGATACAGCAGAGGTGTGCTGTGGGGAGGTGGCGGTGGGACCTTGAGCACAGAGGGATTAGAGCAGACAGAGTGACAGGGTTGCGGGGCGGCTTGGGTGGTTGGCTTGGGTCGGTTATTCATGCACGCCGGCAAAATGCACGGGGCTGGGGGCGGGCATGGGAGGGACAAATAGGGGAGAGCATATGTAGGAATCGGGAGTAATTGGTAAGAAGGGTTTGTTGTGGTTGCTGTGCTGCAGTGCAAGTCGCCCCAGGCGCAATGGCCGCCCGGAGCCGCTTCAGCAGAGCACGCTCACACTCTGGGGGGGGAGAGCGCGCTCAAAAAGGAGGGGCTGGTGTGGTACAGGACTGGGGGCGGTCAAACAAGAGGCAGCATATGGCATCGTGTCCATCTATTCGGACATGCAGCGCCGCCTCCGTCGGGCGGAAGCGGCGCGGGCTTGGGAGGGGGGGCGCAGCACGCACCGCACGAGCACCGCTACCCGCGACCCTCTGCCTTGGCGCTCCCGCTTCAATAGCGTCGGAAGACGACTTCTTTTGGTAACAAACACGAAAAAAATGGTGGCGACCCGCCTACTCAGACGGATGTGCAGCTGGTGGGGAAGAGCTGGCAAAAGACGGTGCGCCAGCTGGCATCCTCCTCGGAGGTGGGCCACCCCTCCCCATCCCACCCGGGCACAGGCTCCCAGCCAGTCGGGGCGGGCGCGGCGTCCGCTGGCAGCTGCGCCGCCGTGGGCCCGCTGCTGCTCGTGCTGCCATCGCTGCTGCCGTCGCTGCTGCCGTCGCCGCTGCCGTCGCCGCTGTACGTGCCTCCGCCGCTGCCACTGCTGCCGCCGCTGCTGCTGCTGCTGTCATCTTCCGGTGGCCACGTGATGTCCAGCCCCGCTGTCCAGTTAGTGATGGCCGGCAGGTACTTGCGTACGTCTGCGGGGGCGGGGCGGGCAGGCAGGACAGGCAGGTGGTCGGGCGGGTGGGCCCGGTGGGCGCAGAGCAGGCGTGCAGGGCAGGCTGCTGAATCGCTCGCACCTGCCTCGGCCAGCCTCTCCTCCCCTTCCCTCTCCCATAACAGCACTTCTCTTCAACCAACGCACCAGTGTAATAGCCGTAAGCATAGTTGGGGCCCGCCAGGCAATCGGGGCCATGCGACGTGACCCCCAAAATGATTGCCTCCCCGGTGGTGGCGTTGCGCAGTATGAGCGGCCCCCCAGAGTCGCCGTTGCATGTGTTGTCCCCCGTGCCGCCGCCGCACAGCACATCGTCATAATCGGCGGCACACTGGGGGAATATGAGGTAGTTCACTTCGGCATACCTGCGGGAAGGAAGGGCAGCGGGCACCGGGCAGAGGAGGGTGGGCCACAGCGGGGCACAGCGGGGGCGGGGGGCTCAGGAGCTGGCTGGCCAGTGGGCAGTTGAGGGGCAAAGCTGACGGCGGGTGCGCCCCGGCGGGCGGTGCAGGCTGGGAGGGGTTGGGCCGCGGCACGCCACGAACTGCCACGCGGGCAAAGCATGGCCCATGTGGCACAGCAGGCTCGCCCAGTGCACATGGAATCTTCCGCCTCTGCCCCGGCTTGCTGCGGGGCCAGTGCCCACCCCCACTCTCAACCTCCTGCCCCTCCCCTTCCCTCACAGGGACATCATCAATCAGTAAGTAATGCCGGCACTCACTTGAGAATGTTGCTGGGCTGCCCAGTCTCTGTTGTGCCCCACCCCGCGACCTGCAGCCGCTCCCCAGGCGCCAGCGGCGTGCCAGCTGTCGCCAGCTCAGCGATGGCCGCGCCAGCGGGCGCCGCCTCTGCCAGCTTGAGCACCGCCAGGTCGTGCAGGGAGCCCTCAAAAGTGAGGTCCACGTTGTCATTAGGGATGGTAAGGGCGCTGTAGCCTGCAGGGAGGACGCAGCATGCGGGATCATGCATGCAAACCATGCGGGGGCGCAGCGATGCGGGGCTAGTACAGGGTACTGCACACGCACACAAACGCGCACGGCACGGGGGGGGGAGGCGGGCACCCCGCGCTGGGGGGGCGGCCCGTCGGGCGCGCCCCGGTATACTATATACACACACACAAACACACACAGCTGCACCTACCTGGGTGTGCAAAGATGCGGGCGACGGGGTACTGCTTGCCCAGCACCCAGGCAGTGAGGGCCTGGGGGGAGTCCACCAGCTGCGTGTCCACCATGCAGTGCGCGGCTGCAGGGGCGGGGCAAGATGCATGGCGGCGTGGGGAGGGCGGCAGAGAGCAGGCGGGGGTGAGGAAGGGGCAGGAGGTGCAAGGCGGTGTGTGTGGCGCGGGGAGGGCAGCAGAGAGCGGGGCGGGTGAGCAAGGTGCAGGGAGGGGAGGGGCGGGATTGGGGGGAGGCTCAAGGCGGGGACCAAACGCCTGCTGCCTGGGCAGCCACCGCCTGAAGCACGCTCTGTGAACCCACTCCTTCCACCCACCAACTTGCCTCCCTCCCACCGACGGCCTGGTGAGCGTGCACCTGTGCGCACGCAGCACCCTGTGTGAGGCAGCCACTCCACAACAGGAAACAGGTTCCACCAGCTTGCCCCGCACACCTGTGAGGACAGTGTCGTTGGCTATGAGCGTGCCCCCGCAAAAGAACCGGCCGTTCATGAACTGCGTGGCAAGGCAGCGGGGAGGGCACCAGGGGGGGCGTTGAGCTGGTGACAACGGTCTGGCAGTGCAGCTGCCAGCGCAGCAGGGCACGAGCAAAGGACGCGCCCCACCGCGCTGGTGGATGGCTGCTTGGATGGCCGCGCGCCCAGCAACGGCAAGCAGCGTGATAGCTTGCTGGGTGCTGGGTGACACTGGGGTAAGCTTGCTGGTTGCTGGGTGACAGCTTGTCAGCTCGCCACACTGCTGCGTGACAGCTTGTCAGCTTGCCACACTGCTGCATGATGTCAACAGCTTGTAAGCTTGCTGGGTGCTGCTTTGACAGTCTGACATGGGTAGTTTTGCTGTGTGCTGGGTGCGCACTCACCAGCGCCGTCATGAAGTTGAATTCTGTGGAGTTGACTGGATCTCCATTGATGATTTTCATCTCTACAAGTCCATGCTCTGCTTCCTCTTTTGCTGCCGCTGCCGCCGCTGCTGCTGCTGCTGCTGAGGTGTCGGCGGCGGCGCCGGCAACTTCACCGCCGCCGCCAAACGCCGAGACGGGTAATGTGGTGGCCGCTGCTGCTGCAGGGTCAGTGGCAGCGCCACCATTGCCACTGCCAAGTGCCGAGCCAGGCAGCGTAGTGGCCGCTGCCGCTGCCTCTGCCGCTGCCGTTGCCTCTTCTGCCGCTACCGCTCCGCCCTCCTGCAGGCGCCGGCCTGCGCGGGGCGGGGCCGGGAGCGTGGTCCTTGAGCCATGCGAGCGCCTTGTGTGCGGAGGAGGGCAGCGCAGGAGCTGGGCGCCCAGTGGGGCGAGGGGGAGGACTGGCCACCTCCTCGCTCACACAGGTCGCTGCAGGGCGGCTTTCAGGATTTCAGTGCCTTACCTGAAGCGAGAGGGACCGCTTGTAAGGCCAGCAGCGCGAGCGCCATGCCCACGGCATGGAGCCGCATGGCACTTCACCCCCTTGACCGACAAAGCAGCTAGAAACACTTCAACGACAATTTCAGTTGATAGCGGGAGGAACCTGGTCGGAAAGAGTGTGGGCACTTGAGTGCCGCGGGACGCCGCCCTGCTGGCTGGGGTTCAAAGTGTGTTGCACGCTGCTCGGATGGTGCGGAGATGGCGATTTCACTCATGGATGCCTGATTTTAGGCAACTTTAACGCGGGGAAGCAAATGTGGCACAGCATGACAAAGCATGGCGACGCGACTGCCGACGCTTGCAGTACAGCCGCACCTCACCAGGTGGACCAATCTTGGAAACTCTTGAGTCCTGACAAGTGTCTCCGGTTGTTTTGAACAACATGGTGTACCAAATTGTACCCAGCGTTTCAGGCTGGGTGCAGCACCTGACGCAGCGATGCCTGGGCCGGGCCAGCCACGACATTTTCAGCTTCTGGCAGCCTTGCGCCTGAGGATGGCTGTGAAAGTCATTTGCTTCCTGACTTTTTGGAAGGATGGTTATTTGCTGTGCTTGCCCACCAACCGAGTGCACTATGGCATGCCGCTGCACTGCCCCCAGCGCTGCCAGCCGCATGCAAGGCCCTAATAAAGACCTTGGACTGGCTGTTGATTTTGCTGATAGCCTCTGATCGCAGCAACCAGCTGGGACTGCAGCCAATACTTAAGGCTGCGATGCAGCTCTTTAGGCGCTTCTTGGCCTTGGTGTACCTGCCAGCGATGGCGTGATGGCGGGCTAGCGGCGGCGGGCTGGCGGCGGCAGCCGTAATGTTACGGCAGCATCCCACGGCCCCTGGTGCTGTAGCCGGTGATCCATGCCATGCGTGCACCAATCAAATGCACGTTGGGTCCCGAATGCAAGGCCTTCCGCGCGCGCTCTTGCCTTGCTGGCCGCCCCGATGCGTCGGAGACTGTGCATTTCAATTTACCGATCCCCCAGCACATAATTGCTTGCAACCGCTTCGTTGAAAGGACGACAGAACCCGCGCACCATGTGGCGACACCGGCAGGGCGTCCCGCTACTGGCCTCAGTGGTCCTCTGCGGGCTCGTCAACCCGCTACTCATCGCTTGCGGTGCGTTGACCGGAACGCGGTACTTCCCAGGGTGCCGCGTGCCCCAGCAAGAGGCCTGCTCCTGCCTCTTCTGCTGCCGCCGCAAGCCGGAAGGGAGAGGACGTGCGCAGAGTGCAGTCCTGGCAGCCTGGGAGGCAGCACCTGCCACCTCATGCCTAACCACACCACCAAACAAACATCAACTATATGCTGCCCGCCAACCCTCAAGTTTTGATGCCCGCTGCGGCGCCGCCCACTCCCCGCCCTGATGCCTGCATCCTGCTCACCTGTGCCCCGCCCTGCCCCCGCCCTGCCCGTAGCTGCTGCCGCGCCCCAGCGCCGCCTGCGGGAGTCAGTGGACCCCAACACAGCCCAGCTGGCGGCTGACATCAACGCCTTCGGAGATGCGCTGTTTGACCAGGTGGCACTAAAGGTGTGTTTGTGCGCCTGCTCCGCTGCCCTGCACCTGTGCCCCACATGCTCCTGCCGGCGGCACGGGTGCCAAATTTGTGACGCTGTCCTTATTGTACACTGCACAGCCCTTGGCCTTGCTGCTTCCCCACCCACTTGCCTCACCACAGCCACCCATCCTCTCACCCCGCCCCCTGCAAACTCAGGATTGGTGCGATTGGTCACGCCAAGCCCCGCTGCCCGCAGCATTCGAAACCTCCCTGCCTCAACATGCCTGCCGCCCCCCTTCCCCTCTCAATGCCCGCAGATCCCGGCCGGGAAGGGTGCCGGCCTCATCCTGTCCCCTTTCAGCGTGGCCCAGGCCCTGGCCATGCTGCTCAACGGGGCAGAGCCGGAGGGCGAGTCGGCGCTGCAGATCCTGGTGAGCTTGCTTTTGCTTTTGCTTTTGTGGGTTTACAGCAAACAAAGTGCGACACAGACCCCTGGAACAGCGGGGGGGCTGCCAGGATTGAAAGCAGGGAGAAGGAGCAGGGGAAGCACAGCAGGCTGGATCGATGCAGCGGGCTGGTAGGGAGCAAGGGTGAGGTGGACAAGCGCAAGCAAAGGTCCCCCGGGGTGGGCTATTGGGCTATCGTGCAGGAGCTCTTCATTCGAAGCATGTGAATGTGTGGCAGCAACGCGCTGTGGTGCTCCCAGTGGTGTATGGGAGGGGGAGGGGCGCTGCAGGTCTTCTTTGGGGGGAGGGGGCAAAGGGAGCCGTTTTTTCTGGCCATCCTGGGGTCCTGCTGCTCCTCTGGCTGGCAGGGCTGAGGAGCTGGGGGATTCCCGCCTCTACGCCCTGCCCGCCCGCTTGTGCTGCCCTTGCGCTCCACTGTGCCACCGCCCTGGGTCCTTGTGGGCATGAAGCGTCTTCAGCTTGCCGCCCTCCACGTGTACTGCCCCTGTGCTCCGTTGTACCGCTTCCCCTGTACTGCAGGCCGCCCTGGGCCCTGTGGGCATCAACCTGACCGACTTCAACTCCCTGCTGTCCGACCTCACATCAGAGCTGGTCAAGGTGCAGTGGGCGTGTGTGGGTGCTGCAGGGTGCAGCTGGGACGTGTCTGTGGGTGGGGTGGGCGTGTGTGAGTGTGGGTGCTGTGCCCACCGCTCAAACCATGGTCCCCGTTCTATCTCAAGTTGACTTCCTCCCCTGCCTGCTTTTGCCGTCGTCCCCTCTACTTGTCGCCCGCCAGGAACCCGCGGTCGGCTTGGTTGAGACGGGCGCAGCGGAGCCTGGCCCGCGGGTGGACAACGCCAACAGCGCTTGGCTGAAGCAGGTGGGCAGGCCGCCGCCCCCCCCTCCCCCCCCCGCCCGCTTTCAAGCACGGAGCTTGGGGAGTGAGGAAGCGTGTGGACAGGCTGAGCCTCTGCCCCCACAGCCGAGCATGCCGGCCCCGCTGCCCGTCCGCCCTGCGTTGCCTGTTTGTGGCCGCCCCGCTGGCGCCTGCTCCTGACGCTGCTCCTTCTCCCGTCTGGCCCCCTCCGTGCCCCCCCGCCTTCCTGCAGGGCCTGGGGTGGCAACCCCAGTTCACTGATGCCCTCAGCACCTACTATAATGCCTCCCTGGAGAGCCTGACCAGCGCAGAGGTGGGGGCCTGGGGCGGGTCTGCGGGGTATGAGGAAGTGGGAGGTGTCTGGGTGGTGTGGGCGGTGTGTGGGGGTGATGAGTAGGGGCCTTGGGGAGATAAGCTCTCTGTCTCAAAACGCATGTCCCCTCCGCACCCTCTCTTCCCCTCTGCACACACCTCGTCACACCTCGTCACACCTCACCATTAGTGCAGGCCGTCAATGCCTGGGTGAGCGAGGCAACGAATGGGAAGATTACTCAGATCGCCAGCGAGGACGTGGTCAAGGAGGTGCGCCCACCCGGCTGTCGTTTTTGCCCGCTAAAACGCCATTTCCTTATTGATCTGCCATTGGTCTGGCAGGGGGCACCGGCAGGGAACAACATGCGGACTGCCAGCAAGGACGGTGGCCGGGGGAGGAGCTGGGAGCACACATTCGACCAATTGCTTGCTGCAGGTGCTGGGCAGAGTGGGGGACTTGCGGCCCCTCCCGCAGCCTGCAGGCAGAGGTCACACGAGGCGCGGACGTCGTGCTGCATGTGCCCACACACTTTCGTTGCCAGTGAGCACTGCCTGACGGCACACATTTCATCTTGTGTGCACCCCTCTAATTGCCCCGATGACCCCGTGCACACCGCACAGTCAACCTTTCGTACCGCAGGCCGTGCTCATCCTGGTGAACAGCCAAGGATGTGCTCTTCTTCTTTCTTCTTTGTTTTTCGTTCAAAGCTCACCCTTGCGGCGCCGCATGCGCAGGCCGTGCTCATCCTGGTGAACGCCGTGTACTTCAAGGCCGGATGGGTGCACTCCTTCAACAAGTCAGTCGCACGCTGCGCGCTGCGCATGCTGCGCTTCGACTTGCTTCGCCATGCTGTGCCGAACCACGTTGCAATGTTGTGTGCCGCGCCAAGCTATGCTGCGCTGCGCCATGCTGTGCCGTGCTTTGGTGTGCCAGCGAGTCCTGTGGCCCCCCGCCCCACCTGCGGTGCCTTGGGGGGGGGGGGGGGGGCTTCCAACCCACATACTGGCCACCACAGAAAAGAGCGTCGCGTGCCCCTTTTCCTCCCCACTGCAGTTTCTCAACCGAGGCGGCCCCCTTTGACCTGCTGGACGGCGGCAGCCAGGAGAGCGCGATGATGATGAAGCAGCTGGAGCCTCGGGTGGTGCAGGTGGGGGGTGGGGTTGGAAGGAAACTGTCACAGATTGGCGCCCCAGAAGGTGGGGTTGGAAGCATTGGGAGGCCGCTGGTTGGTTGCAAATGCAGGGAGCAAAGGGGACAGGGAACGGGGGGCCTGCGGGGCTGAGCAGCTGGCAAGAGGTTGTGTCAGCGAGGGCATATGCCGCTGCGGCAGCTCCGCATTCCTCGTTGGTCCGACTGCGCAAGTCGCATGGTGACTTTGCTCCACTGCGGCGCGCAGGTGGCCTCCCTGCCCGCCGATGTGGGGGATGCAGCCGTGGAGTGCGCCGCCATCAAGCTGCCCTACGAGGGGTCCACCTACTCTGGTGGGCAATAAAACGGGCATTGCTACTTAGTAGTAATTAGTGTGCATGTGCTGCAAGTTGAGCATGTTTGATGGGGCTGGCCGGGGTAGGGAGGCGGGTGCGCGTGAGTGTGAGGCCCACCGATGGCCAGATGTGCGCGCTGCTGCACGCACAATGCTTACCCTCCAGTCCTCCCTGCCGGCATTTGAGGAACTGAAAGCGGATGCTGCTCCGCACCCGGCTCCTCGCACCGGCTGCCTCCCACCTGCCCCTCAGGCCTAGCCGCCATGCTTCTGGGCGGAACTGGCATCATTCATTCACTCCCCATCTCCTTGCCCCCCCACTGTCTTACCGCACCTCGCCTGCACTCACAACCCTCCTCCCACCTCCAACCCACCCCTCCCTGCACACACCCCCCTCCCTCCCGCCCGCCAACCCCTCCTTCCACGTCTGACAGGCGTGGTGGCAATGCCTGTGGGCAACTGGAGCGAGGAGTTGGTGAATGGACAGCGAGCCCTGGACTCCGAGGCGGGCCCCGTGCCTTATGCCGACGCACTGGCGGCCTGCCGAAGGGCGGTGAGTGCTCGCGGGTTTGGCTGTGCCAGAGTTGCGCCTGGGCAGGGCGCCGCTCTGTTGCTCTGCCAATGCGCCCCTACATGCTCGGTCTGTGCAGCTGCGTGGTTGCACACCCGCCTCCCGTTCCCGCCTGCCCGGCCCCTGCACACACCCCACACACCCACCTTGCCACACCCACGCGCCCAATACCATATACACCAACTACACGAGGTCACCATCCCCCCACCGCCCCCCCCTGCAGGTGTCTGCCAGCCTGGTGCCAGCTGAGGTGGCAGGAGACGAGGAGGCACCTGTGTGGGGCGCAGCTGACTACCCCATCAACCTCTACCTTCCCAGGTGAATAGCCAGCACTGCATGGCTTTGCTTTGATCTGTAAACACAATGCCACGAGGTGCCGCCATCCCCACCCCACCCCGACCTCACCATACCTCTCGCCACCCATCCTGCACACGTCTGAAACCCGGGTAAACTTCTCCCCTTGCAAAATGCAGCCGGCAACGGCCCGTTTTTGCGCAGCTCGCAAAACGTGGTGCCCCTGTGCCCTCCCGCCCCCCCCCCCCCCCCCCCCCCCCCCCCCCCCCCCCCCCCCCCCCCCCC
>JAPTJF010000433.1:0-53334 GCA_029339195.1 Micractinium sp. NFX-FRZ | reverse complement strand
AAGCCTAGCTGGCACCGCCACGCTGGCGCTGCCAGGAGCACTATATAACCCGATTCCCGGGCTCTCTTTGGGCATTCTATCCGACTCTTCTCTTCTTCTGACCACTAGTAACCACAAGACCGAGCACTCAGGGCCTTCGGGCCACAGGAGGTCAGCCGGGCGTGCTACATCCAGGGCGCCCCCACTGTGGGCAAGTATGCGGTTGACGTCGCCTCTTTTGAGCGCCTGGCACTGCCCGAGCTGCAGCCGCAGCCTGGGGTGCAGCTGTACGTGATCGACGAAGTGGGTGAGTGCTCCGAGCGTTTTGAATGTGTCAGCGATTGTGGGGAAGGGCTGGTGCTGGCGAGAGGTGCCGTGCATGCTGCCAGGCTCGCAGCCGGGCTATCCTGCAAAAGCAGTGCAGCCAGACCGTGCACCTGTGTCCAGCAAACTTCTCCATCGCTGCTCCACAGTGCACCCCACCCCACCCCTGGTCCCCCAGGCAAGATGGAGCTCCTCAGTTCGGCCTTCTACCCCGCAGTGACCTCCCTTCTGGACAGTGCTCCTCTGGTTCTGGGCACGGTACCAGTGGCACGCTACGGGAGGTCGATACCACGGGTAGGCAGGTCGTGATGGCACGCTGCGGTGCTGCGGGCCTGTGCTGCACTGGCATTGAGTGGGCAGTGCGACTACTGGTGCTGGCACGGCAGGCGTGCTTGCGGCCTAGGCCTGAGCTCTGCCACCCAGCTGGGGGCTCACCCCCGCTCTTGTCCCCCGCATGCTCCGTACACTCCCGCCCTCTCCTGGCAGGTGGAAGCTTTGAAACAGCGTCCAGATGTGCACGTGGTGACGATCACAAGAGAGTCGAGGGATCGAGAGGCGCAAGCGGTGGCACGGGCGGTGCGGCAGCGTCTTGCACAAAGCAACAGCAGCAACAGGCCCAGTAATGGTGCTGGGTAGGGCCAAGTGTTGATCGGTGCAGAGATGTAATACATGTAAATGAGCACATTAATCAAACACGGGTGTGCGGGCGGGCTGTAACCTTTCAAGTGGGGAGTGAATGCGGCAGCACAAGTGCGGCGTGCCGCTGGCATTAGCCCACCGCCTGCCCGCCGGCGGGGAAACAGGCTCCGATACACCCGCGCCTCTCAAACCACTTGTGACTCTCTTAGAACTCTTTCGTTGCATTCCGAAAGCCACCGAGACGTGCAATCCCGGTTTCGCAAGCTAGGGTTCCCTTCCAAGAAGAAGACCGTTGTTGGCCGCCCGCCCGCCTTTCGACACTCCATCGCTTTCGCCGATGAGCTCACACAAGGTCGCCGATGTCTCATCGCCCACCCTTTGCTTGCGGGGGCTGTCCGCCGACCCCAGCGCCACAGGGTTGGACCTTGCCGTCACCGCCGCAAACCCGCTCGCCACGGCGGCCTTGCTAAACTCCATGGCTCCGGGAGCTCGGATGGAGGCGGCTGAGCGTGCCGCGCGAAAGTGGCAGCCCACAGTGTGCACCGCCGCGCGCGGCGCCGCCGGTGGCGCCAGCAGCAGCAGCGGCGGGGATGTGGCTGTGCTCAAGCTTCTGCTGGATGCTGGGGCGAACCCCTTTGCCAGCCTGCTGCCCAAGCTGCTGGCCCGATACGAGCGCTCGGTGCAGGTGAAGTGCTGGGCTGCCCTGGGGTGCGCAAACAGACTCGACAGCCTCCGCCTCTGCCGCCTGATGAAGTGCTGCTCACCGCACGCGGGCTCCTCCCACCTCAGCAAGCGGACGAGGACCAGCGGGTGTGAGGCTTCTTATCCGGCACTGCCATTCTCACTTCTTCTTCTTGTACTTGCGACGTCCTCATCAATGCAGGTGGTGCATCAGCAGCCGTTCTATGCGCAGCCCGACGCATGCCGCAGCGCCCTGGCAGCGGTGCTGCGCAGCCGGCAGTGCCGGGCAGCCGCCACGCCTCGCCCCGGCCCTGGCTGCACCCCGGAGCAGCGCCGGCAGCTGCTGCTGGCCGCAGTGTTCACTCGCGACGAGCGCCTGTGCTGCCGCCTGATCGAGGGGGCAGGGGACGCCTGCTGGGCAGCGCACGCGGCCAACTGCCACCTGCTGGTGGCTGCTGCCGAGCACGACCTGCTTGCTGTGCTGACCGCCCTGCTGGCGGTGCGGACCTCCGACGGCGGGCAGCCTTTCAGCGTCGCCCCGCCGGCTGCGGCTGCAGCGGTGCCTGGAGGCCTGGCCATGGGAGGGGGGATGGCACACGAAGGGTGCACCCCTCTCATGGCAGCCGCCGAGCGCAACAGCTGTGCCGCGCTGCGCCTGCTGCTGGCCCAGGGTGCCGCTGTGAGCGCTGTGGACGAGGACGGCGTCAGCGCGCTGCACTGGGCGGTGATTGGCGGGGCGCACGAGGCGGCGGAGCTGCTGCTGCAGGCCGGCGCCAGGTGTGTGGGTGGGCAGGGTGTTTGGCGCTGCAGGTCCAGGGCGGCAACAGGGCCGTGGTTGCCTGTGTGGCTGTGTGCAGGGGGGGGGGGGGGGGCGTGTGCGTGTGCGTGGCGTCCTGCTGCACCCTGCTGCCCCACTTCACCTTCCCCCTCCTGCCTGCTGCCCTTATCTTGCCCTGCAACCCCCACAATCTGACATACCGCACGGGACACCCCCCTCTCCCCCCGCCCCCTGCAGCCCCATCCAGCCCTGCACCGCCCAGCCCCATGGCCTGCATCTGGAGCGCCCCCTGCTCACTGCCGCCAAGGAGGGGGACTGCCGCATGGCGCGCCTCCTGCTGGCACACGGCGCCCAGCTGGCCGCTCCCACCGAGCGCGGCTGCACGCCGCTGTCGGTGGCCGTGGCCTTTGAGCAAGTGGAGGCAGCCCGCCTGCTGCTCTCCCTTGGCGCCGGCGTACAGCCGCTGCCGGCAGAGCTAAACGCGGGGCGCTTCCGGGATGCCAGCCTGCTGGGCAGCGGGCAGCAGCCGCCAGCAGCGGCCGCTGGTGCTGTGGCTGCCCCGCCACCCGCCGCCAGCTATGCCTCGCTGCTTGGGTTGGCAGCCAGCAGGCGGCAGCAGGCAGCCCCGCTGCTGGAGCTGCTGCTCGATGCCGGCGCCAGCCCTGATGGCACCGACTCCACCACCACAGCCAATGAAGCTAGCCTGCCGATGGCAGAGGCGGCAGCAGCTGGGTCTGTGGAGGGCGCCGCTCACCTGCTGCGCTGGGCCGTCCAACAGCGCCTGCCGCTGCCGCGCCTTGGCTGGGCGGCGGCAGCCGAGGCAGCCGCCCGCCACAGCCTGGCAAGCGACCGGCACCACGAGGTGCTGTGCCTGCTGCTGGACGCCTGGCAGCAGCAGCGGGAGCAGCAGCCGTGCCTGGCGCTGCCGCCCCAGGCCTGCGCCGCCATTGTGGGCGCCCTGCTCGATGCGCACTCGCAGCAGCAGGCGGGGCGCGCCGCCGCCGGCCAGGTGTGTGTTGTGTGTGTGGCGGAGGGGGATGTGCACCCGGTGCTTTATTGACGTCACCCCCTTGTAGATTTGTGTGCTGCCTGCGTGCTCTCAGCTATCCCACTGTTGCCCTCTGCCACTGCACTATGCCACCGCCCAACTGCGCCCGGCGCCAGATCCTGACCCTCCCCGACTCCACCACGCTTTTGCACCCGCTGCCCCGCCCACAGGAGCTGGACGTCGGCTGTGAGCTGCAGGCCGTGCTGCTGGCTGAGCGCCTGGCTGAGCTGGCCGTCGGCGCGGACCTCACCCCCTCCCTGGAGGCCTCGCCCCACAACAGGTGAGAGGCCACAGCAGGGTACGATGAGGGATGCGGCGGTGGGGTGTAGGGCTGCTTGCCAGCGCAGAAGCAGAGTCAACTGCAGTGCGGAGGGAGACTGTTGGCAGCCATATGTCCTCACCATGCTCTGGCGTCTCCACCCCCTCCTTTGTCGTGTGCGCAGGAGCGTGGCCCTGGCCGCCCTGCCGCAAAGCCAGCGCTGGTCCCACCGCAACCACCGCTTCTTCCCGCCCGCCTTTAAGACCGCCGCGCGCCAGCTGCTGCTGGCGGCCGCACGGCAGCAGCGGCTGCAGGTGGCGGCTGCAAAGGCCGCCCCGCCTGCCAGCCTGGCCTCCCTGCCTGGCGACCTTGTGTGCCATATCGTTCAGCTGGCCTCTACCCCCCTGTCGTTCTGGCTGAACCACAGCAGCAAGCACTGACCCTCTGCCTGCCCCCCAATTTTCAAGGCTGAGCCCGCCCCAGCAAGCCATGCAGCAAGCAATGCTGAGCTGTGTGGAGGCGCGGCATCCCCGTAGCCCTCTCAAGTTTTCCTGTGGTGCCACTCCGCCCCCTGCTTTCCCTGCGCCACGCGAGATTTTCAACTCCGGCCCTCGCCACACCTGTCGTCTCCCTGCCGTGCTGCCCGTTTGGGCTCCCCCGGTTCCACCCATGCATGTTGTATACCTGCCGTTTTCCTCGGCTTTCATTTCTGAAAGCTGCCTGCCCAGCCACCTCTGTGCACTCCCAAGCCTGCCCCCGCTGCCGCCAGTTTTCCCGTGTGCCACCCCTACCTCTGGATACGCCCAAACCAAACTGCCACCCAACGACCGAAGCATGATTTTCAACTAGCGCTCCCCAACCACCGCATGCCTCTAGCACTGCTCCAAGAGATACGGCAGCTAGTCCAGCAGCTGTTCATGATAAATGCCAGTGACCCACCGTGCCGCCCCAATTTTCTCACTGCGCCCGCCTCTGCTGCCACCCGTTGTATCCTCTCACTACCCTGTGCCCCATGCCCCTCAGTTTTTCTGCACCTTGCCCGTCACATCCCAAATGTGACACTCCTTCTGTTGTACACTTACATCATGTGCAAGCACGCATCTCACGCCCAACTGGCGGTTACACAGGGCCAGTACTAGCAAGCGTCAGTGTCGCAACAGCCTTGCTCTTGCTGCCTCTGCTGCCGCTTCTGGCCCCGCCAGAGCAGCCGCCGCCACCACGCCTGCTGCCCGCCAGCGCTGCAAGGCCGGCTTGTGCGCCACTGCAGCGTGGCGTAGGCTGTCACTGCCAGCGCCACAAGGAGCACACCCGCCACCTGCAGGCGGGCACCGGTTCGGCCAGCCGGTGTGTGGGGTGCGCAGGTAGCGGGGATGTGCTGGCAGAGCAGGTGCACTCGTGGCCCGTGGGGAGTTGTGGCGAAGGTGGGCATGCAGGCAGGCGCAATCGTGGCAGGCAGGTCGAGCAGGCGCGGCGGGCTAGAGCGCCATCTTTGCCGACTGCAGCCGCTGCGGCGCAGCGCCCCTGTCACCAGCGCACCTGCAGTGCCGTCTGCACAATGGTCACCCCCAGAATGACTTTGGAGGCCACGACCGAGCCAATGAGCCGCATGCCAAAGAAGAGGCTGACCAGCACGCCTCCAAGACGCACCGTGCTCTCCTGCATGCACGCGTGGGGGGCAGGGTGCCGCAGGGGTTGGCAGGGAGTAGAGCGCAGGCCAGGCGGTCAGACACCACATTTCTGCACCGATGCTTGAACGTCTGTTCTGCCAGCGCTGCTGCCTGGCCCACTATGCGGGACGTGGTGTGACCGCCTTCACTTGCGCACACCCACACACCCACACATGCACGCACGCACGCACACATGCTGCCTCCCACACTTGCCTGCATCAGCACCGCCACCCAGGCGTGCGCCAAGCAGCCGCAGTAGAGCAGCGCCGCCCAGTCGTTGCCGCTCATGCCGCTGAACTGGGCGCCCCAGTCGGTGCCGTCCACCCCCAGTGATATGGGCAGCACCAGGAGGAGGTTGATGGCGATGATGGTGTACTGGGCCTGCATGCCAGACAGCCCCGTCCCGCGGTACGCCTGCACGGGGGAGTGGGTAGCGGTTACATCGGAACACCAGGGCACAGATTGTGCTCACAATGCGCACACTGTTGACCAAACGGGCAGCACAGTGGGTGCACCCGGAAGGAGCACTCTGTGCAGGCAGCGGCTGGAGCGGCACGCGGTGCAGGGGCTCTGCACACATGCGGACGCCTGCACTGAACACACTTGCCTGTGCCAGGACAATGAAGAGCGTGTTGCCCAGCAGGGCCCCCACAGAGGCGGCAAACCCCAGCCAGGCGCGCCCCGTGGTCAGGCTGCCGGGCTCCCCTGCACCCGCCTGCAGCAAACATGGAGAGCGGGGGAGGGCACAGCACACACACGCTGCCGTGAGCGGGCGGGCGGGAACAGCTCAAGCGCAGGAGAAACGTTGTGGTGTGTGGGGAGGCAGCGGGCAGGGGCAGGTTGTCGAGGGGAGCAGCAGCAGAAGGCCGGATAAAACAGCAGCTGCCGCTTCCGTACCTGCATGCCCGGCATCGCCACCATTGCAGTGCCTGCCCAGCACCAGAGGCGTGGCGCCAAAGGAGCCGCTGCAATGCATGCACACCATTGACGCAACCCCTGTGCCCACTCAATCCTAGGCATGCACCGGGAAACTCCCGTGCCCACACTCAATCACATCCCCACCACACCTGCATGTCTGGCACCAGCACCATGGCCGCCCCGCCCAGCATGACCGCCGCCGCGGGGACCACAGCGGCCCAGCGCAGCGGGGTGCGCAGCCACAGGCGCGCCAGCAGGGCGACGCCCACCACAGCAAACATGGAAACCAGCATCACTGCACGGGTAGGTGAGGAGGGTGGGGTTGTTAGCGTCGGCCTGGTGCACCTCACCAGGCGGCACAAGTGCATGGGTCATGCCAACGGTCAGCTCAACTGCAGCACAGCGGGCGCACAGCAGGCACACCGCAGCCAAGGGGCTGGCCGCTACCGTCCCCTGCCCCGCCCCGCCCGCCAGCACCCCTCCTCCCGCCCAGCATCAGGAGCGCTCCCGCTGCATCCTCACCCACAGCCGGGTCGACCAGGCCAGGCGCCACATTCTGCCCCAGGATAGCCGCCTCATAACACGCCGCCTGCGCCAGCAGCACGGCGTAGCGGTGCAACCGCGGGCGGGTGCGCTGCAGGCGCGCCAGCCCTGGCAGGGGGGGGCCCTGGTTAGGGGCCGGGCTGCCAGCAAGCTCGCCGCCGCCGCAGGGTGCGCCCAAAGCAGCAGCGCTCTCCGCAGCGCCGAGCTTTCCACTGCTGTCCTTTCCGCTGCAGGTGCTGCCGTCAGCGGGGCCGAGTGCCGCCTCCTTTTCTGGGCGAGGTGCCTCGCACAGCTGCAGCTGCCGCTGGTGCCGGCGCCGGCGCCAGCGCAGCAGCTCGCAGGGCAGCGTGTGCAGCAGCAGCAGCGTGGGCAGGGCCAGCAGGTTCAGCACCGAAGTGAAGCGCAGGGGCGGGAAGGGGGGCTGCGTGTTGACCTGCGGTTAGCAGTGTGTTGCAGAAGGGCGATGTGCGGGTTTGCACAACCTTTAAGCAGCTGGCACCAGCACGCGAGCCAGGCAAGAACTCAACCAAGGCAGCAGTGAGCAGAGCAGCATCGAGCAGGGGCAACTGCCGCCAGATGCAGAGCACCCACCTGCAGATAGCGCGCCAGCACCCCCAGCACCGCCACCATGATGGGAGCAGCTGCCGCAACAAAGATCCAGAGGAGGAGCCAGGGTGCGGACATTTGCTGGAGACGGTGTGACGCAGCCGGCGGGAGCGGGGCCAACAGCGGCGGCGCAGCCAGCCTGCCGTCGCCTTCCGCCTGGTTGTCGACACACGTCTTTCCTGCCATGCTTGCCACCGACTCATGAAGGGGAGCGCCGGCAAGCGCTGCGCCGGCCGCTGGCGAGGGCATTGGTCAGAGCCGCTCAGCTTTCTGCGCTGTCAAAACGTTAATCATGCGGCTCCTGGCTCATGACGCGCGGCAAACCCGCAAAACGCGATCAAGTGGGACTTGCCACTGCATCCGTATGACGCCGCCATGATGCAGGACGCGCACAGCGTGTGTTTGAGCTGGGCCCGAATCAATCATAAGTTGTGGGCTTTTGGCTGCTAGCTCGGCTGTTCAACCACAGAGCTGCATAAGTGGCAATTGCTGTGTTAGCAGCACAGCAAGCAGCTTCACCAAGGATGCTGGCCGTGTTCGAGCCCGCATCTTTGCAGGCCCGCTCCTGAGAGTGCTGCCTCACCTGTGCACGCCCGCTCTGTGTGGATGCATTGTGGATGCCGTTGTTGCACTAAATACACATCCTAGTAGTGGCAGCATGCCGCCGCCAGTCCGCCGCTAAACCACCTTCCTCCGGCATGCCTTGCTGCACCTGCTTTGCCTGCTTTGCCTGCGCCGTCGTCGGCACCCTGCTGCTGTTTCCGCACGCATCAACTCCACGATGTCGCCATTGATGACAAACACAGTGTATCTACTTGCCTTTACCTCTGTGCGTGTGGGTTGCAGCGCCAACACCGCCCTCTCCGCCCCACCACTTCGCTCTCCATGTGACGCCGGCAGTACTGGCCGCTCTAAGTGATGGCAAAGGGTCACACTGTGAGGTGAAGGGTTTGAGTGAGCCGTGGTAAAGATTGGGCCTAGGCAGGCAGCAGTTCAGCAAAGCGCCACCCAGAACTCACATGAATCAATGTCACACAGGCCCAGGTGGGCAGTAGCAGGTGCAGGCAAGAGTGTGGAAAGCATGCTGGTAGTCGGTCGTTCGTTCGTTCGTTCATGCGGGCAGGCAGGCAGGCAGGCAGGCGGGCCATCCCTCCACTCCCAGTTGCTGAGTAACTCGCCGGGAAAACCAGAAGGCTGCCAAGAGAAACGATGCCCACTTTGAAGTTGCGTGAGAGTCCATGCATGGAGGCGGCGCCGGGACAGCGGGCAGGGCGGGCAGGGCGGCGGCACCGGAGCAGTTCTGTGGCCAGATGCAGTGACAGGCCTCGGCCCCATCTGCACTGCATCATGGAAGGCATTGTAATCGTGGGGGACCGCTTCCGGGTGCTCTTCACGGGCACGGGCGGCTTTGCGCTGCAGCACGCCCGGCATCAATGGGGCATCCTGGCACAGGGCCCCATCCCTCTCAGTCTGGAGTACTGCCGCTGGGTGGTGGGCAACCGGCTGGAGCTGGGGCGGGACGTCAAGGTCGAGGTGCGGGCGCCTTTCACGAGTGACCTGCTGAGTGCGGGGCGTCGGGGATGGTTGATTTCGGCTTAGAGGGCTCGGAGGGCTGTGCAATAGCTGGGCCAGATGTGGCCGGCAGGCGGCAGGCAGCCGCCCCCGCCGCTGCCGCCGCCTTGGTCAGGCGGCAGCGGCTGTCGTGGCAATGCATGATCTATCGTCGGATGTGGCTGCATGCCCACAGAGTGGCATCGCGTAGCAGCAGAACGCAGGAGGTGAGTGGAAGACCTGCCGCCGGCCGCTGGAAGCTGGCAGCAGCGCTGGTGGCGGCCTCCACTGTGTGCAGTGCGCTGCTCCATCACTTAGACTGTGCTGCTGGCACCGGTCACCTCTCGCTCGGCCCGGCAAGCGGCCCGCCAGAAGCTGTGTTCACGTGTGTGGATGGCAGTGTGATGCAGACACCCTGCCCCTCTGGCCATGTTGCAGGAGGAGGCAGAGGGGCTGGAGGCAGGCACGGGCCCTGTGCCAGCTGGCCAGCTGGCAGTGGTGCCGCACCCGGATGGGTCCTGGGAGCAGGTGAGTTTGTGGGCGAGGCGCATGGAGGGGATGCGGGATGGGAGGTCGAAACACAACTGGTTTGGCGGGGCCCAACATCCACGCCAGCAGCATCCTGAGTGGAAGGGAGACTGTCGCAGCAGGGGGCAGGGTCTGGGCCTGACAGGTGGTTCCTGGCGCTCTTCTGGGAAGTCCTCTTGTTCAAGACATGTGGATCCCCCACTTACTCACGCAAAGTATCACTATCGCAGCTGAGCCCAACAACCTGGTATTGTGAACCCCTGCAGGTGGACGCTGCTGATGTGAAGGGTGGCGGTGACAGCATGCTGTCGGCGGTACTGCAGGAGCGTGACTACCTGCGGCGGGAGCTGGCAGCTGCATTGGTAGAGCAACACAGCGTGCAGACACAGCTGTCGGCCCCGATCGTTCTTTTTGCACTTTTTGTGGGGCTGGTGGGGCCCTACCTTGCTAGCAGCTGAGCTCTGGGAGCACCACGCCTACGACTCGCCTGCATAGGCTGCACACGGGTGCTGTCTCGGCTATGTTGCTGTGGCTCTTAATCAGCGCATCATGTGACCGAGGCAAACCAGACACAGTCTACAAGAACGATGGTGCGCGGAACTCTGTTGATGCCAACCGTGTTGATGCCAACCGTGTTGATGCCAGCCGTGCAAGTGGAGGGGCTTGAGGAATGTGCAAGGGCATGGTTGAGGGCGCAGGCGCAAGCGCTTCCTGCCAGGGGCAGCCTCTGCCCCGCGCCTTGGGCGATGCTGCCAGTGGTCCGCCATTTGCTCACTCCTCTGCCGGCGTCGGCAGCACCATCTCAAGGCTGCGCCCGTCTGCTGCTGCCCGCACCCCCCGGGCCCCCAGTTTTCGGCACTCCCGGTCCAGGGTGGACGCGAGGTAGGTGAGATCTGCGGGATCTGGGCGGTGCAGCGAGAGCTGCCTACAGAGGTAGAGCGTCGTCAACAAGGGAGGAGGGCAGGGTGAGAAGGGGAGGACAACGAGGGTGGGGCCCTGCGATGTGTGCAATGCGCAGCGCCGCCAGCAAGCTCCTGCACTGCACGCGTCTGCCACAGGCACACACAGGCAGGCCACCTCGCTGCCTGCCTTGCCGTGCCCATCCTGCCCGTCTCCCCTGCCAGGCATTTCCTTCCCAAGAGAGAGGCTCTGGAGATCAAAAGCTTACTTCAGGCGGGTGGGCGTGATGGTCAGCGCTCGCAGGCTGCCACTGGCGGTGTCCACGTCAGCATACCAGAGGGCACCCACATCATCGCGGTACTGCTCATGGGGGTAGGCAGCCTCAATCTCGGAGTTCTGTGGGTGAGGCATGCCAGAAGGGGCACACAGCTGATCAATCTTTTGTAGAGAGCAGCACACAGAGCGGCAGGGCGGGCGGGAGCGGCGGCAAGAGCAGGGGTACTACACACAGTATGGTGACCCTATCAGTATGGTGTACTACACACAGTATGGTGGGTGGGGCCAGAAGTGTGAGGCAGAGGCCACCAGGTGGTGAGAGAGGCGAACGAGGCAAACACCCTGTCGGCGGGGGGCGAAGACCTATGCACATGGGTGCTACGTAGCACCGTATACGCGCTGGCGGGAATGCAGCTAACACGGGCGTTGGCCTTCGTGTTCACCCCCTCTCACCGTGATCCCTTCATAGTCAGAGATGAGGTCGCCGCATCCATACAGCACCAGCTTCCCACTGTGCACCTCCGCCCCCTTGGCATGGTGGCTGCTGTGCCCATGCACGACATCCACGCCGGCTGCAGGCAGGAGGCAGGCAGGCAGGCAGGCAGGCAAGTTGGTGTGCGAGTGGACTGGGATGAGGCGATACTTCACAAGAGGTGGCCTTGATCACATGGCTACACCACGCAGGGCAACCCTGGTGCATCTGCTGCTTTAGTGGGGATGCTTGGGCGCCATCAGAGAAACAACCAGCGACCCGACCTCCCTGCCACTTCCGGCCCAGCAGCCATCCCACCTGCCCCAGGAGCAGCACCCACCTTGGTCGATCAGGGCGTGAGCAAAGCGGCGCTGCTTCTGGGGCACGGCATAGCCCCAGTTGCTGCCCCAGTGCACTGCATGCGCAGGGAGGGACGAAGCAGGCATGAAAGGGAGTGTGGATGTTGGTAATATTGTCGGCCTGCCCGCTGCCGCTCCTTTGGAAGTGCCCACTACTTGCCTGCCTGCAGCTGCTGTCACGTCCGCCTCCGCCCCCTCAGCCACAGCAGCCTGCCCGGCAGGAGGATGCATGCTCACCTGACACGAGTGCAATGTCGCCCGGCTGCTTGTGCTGGGCCACGATACCTGCCAGGTGGCGCACGCCAGCTGGCGACAGGTCGGCGAGGAACACGCCCGGCCGGCCGCGCCCTGCTGCCCACTCATCTGGCACCCCGCTGCTGCTGTGTCCAATTGCCCAGACCAGCAGCCGCCCCCGCCGCCCACTGTTGTCTGGCGCCAGGGGCAGCACCGCTGGGGCCTGCGCCTCCGCCACATCATGCCCTGCCCCGGCGGTCTGTATCCCTGCAATGGAAGACCACCCAGAACGGAGGTAACTGCGACTGCTCGTGGCAGTCTTGGCCCGCCTGCCTGCCCGCAGTCGGCAGAGCAGAAGTGAGGAGAGAAAGCGCTGCTGAGGGAGCGGGTGAGGCACACTGCCTGGGGGTGCCTGGTCGTCTCCCCCGCCAACTGGTGTCCGCAGCCTGCAGGCAGCGCGCCCGCCGTCACCGACGGCTGCCTCTATCCCTGTGGCCCCGCCCTCTGTGCCACCCTCCGCGCCCAGGGCTTGCCTGCCGCATGCAGCACATCCAGCGTCTCCGCTAGCCCCTCCCGCCCCCAGTCCATGCCGTGGTTGTTGCCCAGGCAGCAGACGTCGATGCGCGCCGCCGTGAGCGTCGGCACATTGCCTGGTGGCAGGGAACAACCCTCGGGGCAGCAGGTCAGCACGTCGCCCGCATGCAGCAGCGTCTGGGCAGCATTTGTGAGCAACAGGCTGGGTCTTTCCTGGTGCCTCCATGCTGTGCCGTGCTGGCTGCCACCTCCACTCCACCCCAGCCCTGTGGCCAGGCCAGGGGCCAACCTCTCCGCCCACCTGGGTGCATCCGGTAATTGATGCCCTTGTCGGGCCAGGGATGGGGGTGGGTGGTGACTGCTGTCTCGAGGTTGATGATGCGCGCGTCTGGCTGCTTCTCCTGCTGGGGTAGGGTGGGACGCCTCACCACACTGCCTGGATGTACTGCGGGTACTGCAGATACCGTGGCTCAAGCAAGCGTGTGTGGGCGGTAGGTAGCATGCGGGCAGCTCCGTCGTTGCTGGCTGTAACGTAGTCTAACACAGCAGACCAGACCAGACCCGTTGGTACCACCAGCGTGGTACTGCTGTCGGCGCACCCCTGGCGCCTGACGTGGCACCCCTCACCTCCATGTCCGCCACAGCTACGCCCCAGGGGTAGGCATAACAGCGCTGCCTGGGCAGCGGGCCGTTGGCTGCCACTGCCAGCTGCAGCAGAGTGCAGCATTGAGGGTATGACGTCGGTACGCTGTGCAGAGGGAGCGGCAGCAAAGCACAGGTGATGTGCTATAGCTAGGCAGGCACGCAGCGGCGATTGTGGCAGGCACAGCTTTTAGATCCCCCACTGCTTTGCTTGCCTCCAAGTATGTCCTCGCATCCCGCATGCATGGCTCATACAGCTCAGGAGAGCAATGGTGAGGCAGGGTTTGGTCCACCGCACGGCCTGTTGTGGGTGCAGCGAGGGCACCGGTGAGCGGCAGCGGTACCCAGGCGGCCGCCGCATGCTGACGTCTGCTGCGCGCCCAGCTGCCGTCAAACCGGGGGGCATCACACACCTAGCATGACGTCCCCCGTCAACAGCAGCCTGACTTTGCCGCCTGGGCGCCTAGAAGGAGCTGCCATTCCGCGAGCTCCAAGCGCGAGCGCGGCCACTCCAATGCCGATCGGTAGGGCTCGGCGCATGAAACGAGAGAGATGGATCAAGATGCCGGAACAAAAAGCTTGTATTGAGGAAGGACAACCAGGCGGCGGTGCCTCCTGCTGACGCCCCAGCTGGCGGGTGCAGCAGATCGTCTGGTTGGATTGCTGTTGAAGCCCAGTGTGCGTAACTTGTTGGTGCAGGGTGCCATGTGTGTCTGTGTACTACTCTCCCCACAGTTTGAAAGCAATTGTATGCTGGTGGTTGGAGGGCGGCGATGGCAGGCGCTCTACCGGCAGGCGCTCTACCGACGGCTCGATAGCTGAGGGCCCATTCCTCGGCAGCACAATAATGTATTGTGACAGTTGTGTTATAACAGAAACCATATATTGTATGACTGTGGACCTTTTTAGGCCCCACTCATGTGCTGAAAGTGAATATTGACATCAGCAGCAGGCCCGAATGGAGCGCCGGCGCCACTGCCAGGTCACACCTGCCAATGAACGCTCCAAGGGAAAGGAGCGATGCGCAGAGCGCACCGATACAATCTACACATATACTTTTGGATATTTGTGTCTCTTGTGGGCTCGCACCGCTGTTCGTTTGAGGGGCGGTTGCCGGCAGCCCCGTTTCGGGCGCCTTCCAGCGGCGGTGTCGCGCAGCAATTGGTGTGAAGTACGTAAACAGCAACTAGCGCGAGGGCAAGCAGCAGGTGCGGCGAGCGGGCGCGAAGTGAGCGACCTGCGGCCGGTAGCGGTCTCGGCGGCTGGTTGCTGTGGGGTGCGCCCATCGAAGCCAGCCTTTCAGCAGCTCGGGGCAGGAGCAGCGCTCCTGATTGACCAGCCGGAGTTTGCTGAACCCTGCCCACCCAGCCGCCCCGCCGGCGGCGGCAGCGCACCTTTGCCGCCCACGTTTTCCCTGGCCACCTTTCCTGGCAAGCTGCAGGTGGTGCACGGTGGCGCGGTCTGGCGCAGGAAGTGCTGAGGATGGCGGACGGCATTCCGGGCAGCCGTCTACTGTCTGGCCCGCCAACAGGCACCTTGTTCTACATTGCTGGGGGCCAGACGGGCGCTCGCTCCGCGCTGTCTTCCACACAGGTGGGTGCTGGGTGTCCAGCTGCCCCCCTGGGACGGCTATGTAGCGAAGGGGAAACTTGTTTGGCCAAGTCCTCGAAGAAGTTGCTGCACCCAGCTGGCCCTGCTTGCATCCATCCACCTGCCACTGCCTCCCCAACCACGCTTCCCTGCACTACAGACTGGCGCGCATGCCGCCCTGTCGGACTTCACGACACACAAGACAGAGGCTGAGCTCAAGTTTGAGAAAACGCTGCGCTCGTATTTGACTGGCGGCTCCAGCGCACACACGGTCAGGCCTAGCAGCCGCCGGCGGGGCGCGCACACTGGCTGCTACGCCCGCCCAGCGGCAGCGGAGGCTGAGCCGACGTCACCCGCCGCAGCACTGGCAGCAGCGCCCGAGGCGGTCAGCACCAACACGGCAGGCAAGCTCTCAGCGGCTGGCGAGGGCAACCAGGAGCCCCAAGCAGCACAAGCCCTGCCTGTGAGTCAAGGGGGCCAGGCAGGGTGGTGGGATGTGCGTGGCGCTGGTTGCGGCAGGGCAGCTCGGCGATGCAAGGGGCGGGGCAGGGTGCATTGCTGGGTCCTTCCCGGCTGCTCACCTGGCATGCCCAACCCACTTTGAGACTGTGCTGGCAATTCTGCTACCATCGTGCGTCTTATTCGTTTTCATACACTCTTCTCCCCACGCAGGTGGGTACAAGCATGGGACCAAGCGGCGGTACCGCTGCGTTGGCACCGCCTGCGCCCTCTCCCTCCTCCCTGGCATCAGCGGCTGCAGCGGCGCCGTGTACCGCAGCCGTGGACATGCCTTGCTCCCCTCTGTTCGGGCGCAACCTGCAGGAGGACCTAGATGCGGCGGAGACCGGCAGCCCAGCCCAGCCCTGCCCGGGTGGCTTTGAGGTGCGGTGATCCAGCGGGGGTGGGGTTGGAAGTATGAGTGTGCGTACCTTTCTCTCCTTACCGACTTGTGCAACCCAGCCAGCAGCAGTGACCTGCCACCTTTGCATGTTCCCAAAAAGCAGATCAACCACCAAACGCATGTTTCTTGTTTACCCGCGATCTGCTGCAGGCCAGCGGGGCGACCACGCCGCCAGCGGTGGTGCCGTGCTCCCCGGTGTCACTGTCGCCGGCAAGCACAGCTGCGCCGCCCTCGCCCTCTGCCGTGACTCCAGCCGAGCGTGTGGCTAGCACGCCATCTGCCGAGCAGGTGGGTGGCAGGGCAGCAGCACAGCAACGTCGCCGTGCGCCTTGCACACCACTGCGCCTGCTGCCGGCTCCCGCATGTGTGCCCTGTCCTTTCTCCATGTCCATTGCAAGCATCTGCAATGCCCCTGCATTTCAAGGCGTTCATGTATCCTTGCAGACTCCTCCATTTGATGTCGCGGTGAAATCCAATGTCAAAGGCATGCATGTTGAGGGCGGCAAGCTGCGCAAGGTAACGAGAGCACTGCTTTGCCCTCATCCAGGCGGGTCAGCCTTTTCGATGTGCCAGCGGGTGCTGCTTGTGCTGTGATCCGCCTCACTAATGCTGCGTGCTTGCTGGCCCCACTCCATGCTTGCTTGACGCAGGTGCTGAGCCGGGCAGGGAAGAGCATGCAGGGGGTCCTGCAGCGCTCCACCGACTGGCAGGCGCCCATTGAGGCAGGCCAGCAGGCGGGGCCACACCAGACGGCATCCCAGCAGCAGCAGGTGAGAATGCGTCATGGTACTATGTTGCTGCCACTGTGCTGCAGCTTCTGCTGGTGTCGGCAACCTGCCTGGAATTTGCTGCGCCGGGGCATTGCCTTGCAGCCAGCAGTTCTTTCTGTGCAACTCAACTGTAGCCTCCGCTCTGCATCCGTGCTCTGCTGACCTTCGGGCGATCCCTATTGTTCCTCTTGTGCCCATGCAGGAGGCTGTAGAGATAGCTTCAACACCCAGGCTGGGACGCCCCACCCGCTGGGTGGCTGCTGAGGTAGGCAGAAGGGTCTTGCAGGGCAGCATGCATGAGATCCTCTTATGCATGCATGTGATGGTTGCGCTGGCTTGGAGGTTGCAACAGGCCGACCATGCTCCCCCTCCTCTGCACTGCATGTGGCTGGGGCTGGCCATTGATCCTTGCCGCTTTCTGCTGCTCATCTCTCGCACGCTGCATTGCCTGCCCACCCCACCATCTGCGCAGGACCTGTACGACTGGTTGCCAGAGGTGGCTGCTGACCTGAAGGCTATGGTGGACGGCCATCAGCGCGTCCAGCGCGAGGCGGAACAGGCGGAGATTCAGGTAGGTGGGGCTGAACGCCGAGGGTAGCAGGGCTGTATGGGCCAGGAGTGCTTTGCCGCGTCTACAGCAATGCATGTGGTAGCAGCCCTGAACGCGTACAGGCGCATGCTTGCAATCCATCTGATGGACTATGCACTCACGCGTGCAGCAACATGCTCTCACCCCTGTTAACAGGTGGCGGAGCTAACCACAGCATACAGTGCTGCCACGTCTGGCATGGAGCGCTTGGAGCGTGAGCGCGCCGTGCTGCAGCACCACCATGACACGTCGGTGCAGCAGGTGGGCTGCGGTAGTGTATGACTACAGGTTCTGGGGAGTAAGATGGGCTGCAGCTGGGCAGCAGTTGCAGGCCGCTCGAGTGTCAGCACAGGTCGACATGCAGGGTGACGCAACCTGCATCCATTTGCGCTGTGCTGCTGCCGCTGGTGCACGCCACCCCACGTCTGCATTTGCGGCTGTCTAGAGCTGCGTGGCCCATTCCAGCACGTTGTCATACCTCGCATCTGCCCCGCCGCCCCTGCTCGACATGTTGTGCGCTTGCAGGAGATCAAGTTGAATGCAGAGTTCCAGGATGCATCTGTCAAGTTCCAGGTGAGGCTCCTAGTTGGGCAGGGTTTGGAGGGGCTGGTGGCTCGATGAAAGAGTGGGCTGCAAGCTGCTGGGCGGTGCGTGCGTGAGGAGGGTGGCGATGTGAGAGGCCGGCCCTGCACAGCAAAATAGGCTTGCACGCGTGCGGACGGTGCCGGGTGAGACTGCAGGGGTCACTGACTCCCACTTGCTGCCATTCCCTCGACCAGTCTCCTGCCCCCCTTATTTTCTTTCGTGATGCAGACAGCGGCGGCGGGTGCAGCAACCACTCGGACAGCACAGGAGGCAGGGACTCACGCTGCAGTGGTGGTAGCAGAGGTAGCAGCGCTGCAGTCTCAGCAAGCATCCGCTGCAGCGAAGCTGCATGCAGCGGTGAGCGAGAAAGTGCGCTGCGCTGGTCTTGTGGCAGCCAAGGATGTGGAGGTGCAGCAAGCTACTGCTGCTGTGGCGCAGCTGCTCTTGCAGCTCACGTCAGCGGAGTCGGCAGCAGCAGCGGCCAAGGAGGCTGTGATGAGGATGCACACACAGGTGTGAGGGGTGTGGTGTGGTGTGGAGGCAGGCATGTCTGCTTGGGTAGATGGGCAGCGGTCGGCTACGTGCGCTGGACCCAAAATCTGTATGTCGATCCATGACAACCCTTCACGGGCGGCTGTCACTCAACCCCATTAGTTTACTAAGTTAGAACTTTAGCTGCACCATGGGGCAGCATTACGCACATCCCATGTTCTTGCATGTGTCAGTCACGTTCTCCCCGTGGCAACGCCCCTTCAATGCGCAGATGATGAGCGACCTGGAGGCTGCAGCGGCGCGTGCGGACACGCTGCACACGGAGAGCGCCTTCCTGGGCATGGTGGCACACACAGGCCGTGGCCAGGTAAGCGAGCGGTTCATGCTGGGGCGGATGACTCGCTGCTGAAAATTCCAGGTGGCATGTTTGGGCATGAGCATCCCATGCGAGAAGGTGGAGTGCCTCGGTTGCACACCTTTCACAAACCACCTGTGTTACCCCCTGGCATGATGTGCTTCTTGAATAGGAGACTGATGAGGCGCTGGCACGCGCTCTGGACCTAGACCTGAGCGGCCTCAACCGCGCGGTAGGCCCTGGTTCAGACAGCAGGGTCTGTTTGAGTGTGACCTGTAAGATTGCCACGTCTGCATTCAGAAGGCAGCTGGCTGTCGCAGATCTGGTTTATTATTGACCGGTTGTAGTGCAAGTCGCCCACCTCCTGCAACAGACGCTGGCCCAGCACAGGTGCACGCTGTGGTCCGCCCACCCCGATGCATGCGACGCATCCCCGCTGAGTCCCGTACTCTTACCCTTCTGACTTTCTGGCGAACCTTGCTAATGCAGGACCTGCGCCTTCAGGTCATCAAGCTACGTGTTGTGCTGAGGAACATTGTGGCGGACTGCGAGCGCATGAAGCACGATGCGATTGACAAGGATCTGCAGGTGGGGATGAAGAGCTGCTCTTAGCCCCCCTCCTATACACGGGATCACGCACGCAAAGCAGACTGGCGGCTGGAAGCTGGTGCTGTGCACGGTCCAAGCAAATTAAGGTTCACCAGAAGGGGCAGGATTTTGCCTGTGCCTCAAGCTTAGCTGAAATACACCCTTGCCCCCCCTCGTTTCACAAACTGGCTTTCGCGTGGGTTCTGCCTCCCCACGTTGCAGGCCCCAGGCGAGCCTTCTGGCCCTCAACCCGACCACTAACACTCCCCCTCCCCGTCCCCCCGTAACCACTTCCCACTCCTGGCAGGTGGCGGCAATCCAAGCCACGGCCGGAGCGGCGGCAACGACAGCTGCGGCTGATGCGGAGACGCTGTACTCTCAGCTGGCAGCCACCCAGGGAGCGCTGGCGGAGCGGGAGGGGCAGCTGGCGGAGCGAGCGGCTGAGGCGGAGGCGGCCGCGGAGGGAGCTGCTGCCGCGCGTCTGCAGGTGTGACGCGGTGTTTTAAAGGGAGCAGGGATCGCTGGGTTTTTTTATGTACTGTGGGGCAGCAGGCCAGGGGTTCGAAGTAAGCTGTGACTTCCCGCCTGAGCTGTACCCAATCCATTGCTCGTTGACACCCGCGTGCCCAAACCCCACTGCTTCTCTGTACTGGGCGGGGACTGGGCTGGGCTGGCTGCCTTGCTCCACCCCCTCTTCCCGCATGCCTGGCAGGCCCGCTCGTGCGTTTGCCGGAGATCCCCAATTTGGGCATGCTGGCAAGGCTTTGCCAGGCCAGCGCCCACCGCAGTCCCCGCTCCGTTCCCTCTCCTGCCCACAGGCCCGCCAGGAGCGGGAGGCGCGTGAGGGTCTGGAGCGCCAGGTGGGGCCGCTGCAGGGCCAGCTGGCGGCGGTGCAGGATGAGGTGGGTGGGAGCGGGGATGCAGTTGGTTTCATGCCAAAGTTTATGGTCTGGGCTTTGAGTAATGGTCAACGAACTACGCTGCACTGACACGCTGCGCCACCCTTCCTTCTTCGGGCCTCCCTCAGATTGCACGTTTGGAGACGGCGCACATTGCGGCACTGGCCAACGTGGAGCGCCTGGAGGTCCAGCGTGTTGTGCTGAAGCGCAGCTTGGAGGACTCTGAGCGCCAGGTGGGGACAGCTGGGTGGTAGGGTCATGGAGTGACATGGTCTCTCTTACATGCATGTATAATGGTTGGCATTCAGGTGGAGAGGTGCAGGCATGGGAGTGCCGCACAGCGACGGCCTGCATCTGTGCTATGAGCGGTTGCAGCTTTTCCATGCGAGAGGTTGCATTTCCCGAACGGCTGGAATTCAAGCTGCACCTCTCACCTCCTCATGGGTGCACCGCCTGCCCCTTGCTCAGCCCTCCCTGTTCCATTTCCGTCTGCAAAATCTGTGCCTGCCTCGGTCACCCCCGTCCCTCTGCACAGGTGTGCGAGCAGCAGACGGCGCATGAGCACGCCATGGAGGAGATCAACATTCTCAAGCAGCAGCTGCAGGAGGCCACCTCTGAGGTAGGTTGCAGGGCGCTGAGTTGGGTCGGACATGAGGGGCGGTGCAGGTGGGCTTGATGAAGCATGCATGACATATGTCATTTGTGAGAAGCAGACTGCGGGCGGGGCCCGCTGGGTGATAGTGGGTTTAGTGACTAGCACCGAATTGTTTCACCAGGGCAGGTGGGAAACAGCTATCCTGCCTCGCAAGTTCGCTGTACTGCAGCCTTTCTTTCTGTCGCCGAACACTAACGGACGTGCCCGCCCTTGCTGCCTTCCATGCGCAGGCAGCAATCGCGGCAGAGGCAGCTGCCGCTGCTGCCCAGGAGGACAGGGCTGCGGCTTTGGCTGCAGCAGCGGCGGCAGATACCGAGGCGCGGGCACTGCAGTCCAAGCTGACAGCGCTGCAGTCCCAGCTGGCTGCTTTCGGCGACAAGGTGGTGGCGGCACAGCAGGAGAAGGAACTGGTGACTGACCGGCTGGCAGCCAAACAGGGAGAACTGAGCCAGGCTGCTGCGACTGTGGTGCGGCTGCAGACGCAGCTTGAGGCAGCAGAGGCGGCGGCGATATTGGCCACCGAGGCTGCGGCCGCGGCATGCTCACAGGTGGGGGGCACGTGTCACGAGGGGCTGCACTAGGCGGGCTGCAGGCTCATCCCCAACAGTCACCCCTGCTTTGCCCAGTCGTCAGAACAACGGGAGCTGCATAATCTCCTCACCCAGCAGCTTCCTGCGCACTTCCTCTCCGTCTCCCTAACCGCAGGCATGCCAGGAGCGGGCAGAGCGCGAGGGGGTGACGCGCCAGCTGCAGGAGCTAGAGATCAAGCACGCAGCCTTATGGGAAGAGGTGGGCAGGGTAGTGTGTATTTGTTGACGTACTGGAATGGGTGGAGCCGGGGTTTGGGGGCGGGGCAGTAAGCGAACACGACGTGAGGAGATGCATGCCGCGCTGTGTGAGCCGTGTTCTTTGTGCAGCACGGCGCACTGGTGCCTCTCATGTCCCCACTTCGGTACTGCTCTGCCACCCGCACCCAGCACCCCTCATTTGCCAGCCACCCGCAGCTGCACCTGCCGCCCAGCTCAGATCCACCACCCGTTCCCTTTCCGCCCTTCTGCCCTCCCTCCCAACAGGCGTGCAAGAGGCAGGTTGCCCTGGAGGCTGCCCTGGCCAAAGCCAAGGACCTGCAGCGCCAGGCGGCACAGCTGGAGTCCAGCCTGGAGTCCATCCAGAACGAGGTCCGGCGGGGTGGGCCGTGGTTGCGGCGGGCAGTGCAGGGCAGAAGGGTTGGCCCTTGGGATGCAGGCGGGCAGGCAAGCCGCATCGCCACAGGCAGCACATGCTTGAGCTAGGCTGCTGTAGCTCATCGATGTTTCATGCGTGCCATGTCACGCCACATCCCAGCTGTATACCTCATCTTCATCGTTCTTCCATGCATCCCTTCCCCTGACCAGAGTGCTGCGGAGCGGGCAGACCAGGAGGCCGCATGTGACGCGCTGAAGCGGGAGCTGACCGAGATGCGCTGTCAGGTAGGATGCAGGGCACCAGCCAGGGGTCTGGGGAGGATGCTGCAAGTGTTGAGATGGGCCTTTAGAAGGAAGAGTGGACACGTTAGGCTTCGTTCTGGGTGGCACTCAGCCTGATGATGCCGGTAAAGGTTGGGCGCCGGGTTGCCGAGAGGGGTCTCTGGTGCTGCCAAAGTGGGCAAGCTGGAAAGGCAACAATTGTGTTCCGGACGCATGTTTCCTTGTTCCTTTCGGGACAAGTCCCGCTCGCAAGTTACCACAACCGAACATTGTATACGACTCCCTGTGCAGTGGCAGGCTGCGGCAGCCCTGGAGGCCCAGAGCACCGCTGCAGCGGCTGCTGCAGGCACGGCAGTGGAGGCGGCAGCTGCCGAGGCAGTGCAGCTGCGTGAGCAGCTGGCTGCTGCTGAGGCAGCAGCAGCAGGGAAGGCACAGCTGGCTGCCCGCCTGGCAGCTGCAGAGGCAGAGCTGCAGTCAGTTGGTGAGCGGCTGGCGCAGCGCTTGAGGGAGGAAACACCGGCGCCGGCACTGCACAGACAGGTAAGGATGTACGCGGGTCAGCGAGCATGGGGCCAGGCGTCTGAGCAGGTGCTGGGTGCAGCAAGCCAAGCTCTTGCCCACCTCCCCTAGCTGCCCGTGGTCGCTCCTGATTGGCTTGCCTTCCCAACCGGCCCTCAGGTTGTTGCGCTGGAGCTGGACATCTACCGCCTGACGGCGCAGGCGGAGGAGAAGGCGCGTGAGATGCAGGCCTCGGCGGAGTCCCTGCTCGCTGCCAAGCAGGAGGTAAGGGGGGTATTTGGGAGCTCGATGAGAGCTGACAGTACATTGTGGTCAGGGGCGCAGGCAGTACAGTGTGACAAGCTGCAGCGGGACCCTCTGCTGTACCCTCAGCTGCTGCCCGGCCGTCAGCTGCCTGCCCGCTAACCAGGGCCCTTGAAACCGCCCGCCGCCGCAGGTCGCCTCGCTGCTGGCGGAGCTGAGCACACAAGAGACACAGCGGCGAGCTGCCGACAGCATGGCGGCCTCCAGGGAGGAACGGGTAAGAGCGCAAGTGCCTGAGTGAGGGTGCTAGACGGTGTGGGTGGCCGATGCTGCACAGTGCAGCGTGCTTAGCATGAGCCGCCCGCGTCCGCACTAGCTGCGTGCCTGCTGCCCCTGTTGATACCGTTGCACCCCAGTTGACGCGGCTGACATGGAGCATGACTTTGGCTTGTGCACCCGGCCTTGGTTCCGCCACCACCCACCGTGCAGGTTGCCGAGCTGGAGCTGCAGCTGCGAGCGGCAGAGGAGCGGGAGGCTGCTCACAAGATCGAGCTGGATGCTGCTCTAGTACAGGTAAGGGTGAGGGGCACTCCGGCGGGTATTGTAGGGGAGGCATGGTGTGCAATAGTGGTGCTTGGTTCAGTGTGCTCCTTCCAGCCCGCCCCTGCTCCGTCGCCTGACCACCACATGCCCATCTGCAGCCGCCCCGCTGACAGCTCTGCTCCCTCTGCGCAGGTTGTGGAGCTGGAGCAGGCCAAGGCGGCAGCGGTGGCGCAGGTTGACGCTTGCCTGGCCCGCAACGCGCTGCTGGCGCGTGACTTGCAGTCTCTGAACGCGGAGGCTGTCATGTTCCAGGCGGACAAGCAGGCCTTTCTCAAGCAGGTGGGTGGGCAGTAGCGCAAGTCGCCGCGGTGTATCTCTGTACAGGCTGAATGAACCCACTTGTGGAGGGCATCAGCACATGGGAGCTGGTGATGGAAGGATCCCAGGAACCTGGGGAGCTGGAGCATGTTGGTTGGAGCGACACTGCACCCATCAGCTCGGTCGGATCGCCTCTGGCCCGCACTAACCCCACACAGCCCACTCGTTGCTGAGCGCCATCCTTACGTCCCACCCCTGCCTCCCGCCCTCCCAACCCACACCCGCAGCTTGAGGCCTCCCAGCAAGCGCGGGACGGAGAACGGGCCGCTCATGCTGAGCAGCTGGAGCGGGTGGCGGCACAGGTGAGCCTTAGGAGGGGCCGGGGTGGGGATGCACGGCAGGGGGGCTGGGAGGGAGGGGCTGGGGTTGTAGCGCTGGTCAGGGCACAGCACTTCTGCCTACCGTAGGCACACTCCCGTAGCCGCACTCCCTGCGCTTGCCTCGCGCCTCACCCACCTTCCCACCGCCCCCGGCCTGCAGCACACGGCAGTACGTGAGGAGGCCAAGGACCTGCACATGCAGGTCAAGTACCTGAAGGAACAGGTGCGGTGGGTGTGGCTATGCGGTGAGGGGGTGTTGCTGCCCTGCGCACAAGGCAGGCATCCGGCGTCCGGTGAACCTGCAGCAGTCAAACCAGTGTGCCATTCACAAGATGTGTCCATTCGGAAGTTCTCATGTTCAGGTTTGCCCGTTGCCGTTGGTCCCACCCGCTGCAGGTAGCTGAGGCGGCAACGCTTGCGGAGGCTGGGTCAGAGGCCGCAGTGTGCCTGCGTCTCAAGGAGCAGGCAGAGGCGGCGGAGCGGGAGCGCGTCTGGGCGGTGCAGGCAGCATGCGACTTGCAGCGCAAGGTGCTCACAGCAGAGCGCAGGGCCGACTACCATGAAAAGAAGCGTATGGAGGATGCTGCGGCACACTGGGAGGGGGCGGCACAGCTGGAGGACGCCCACAGCGCCCAAGTAGCAATGCTGCAGGACGAGGCGGACGCATTGCGTGCACAGGTGGGCGGGGATGGTAGTGTGAGGTGAAGCGCTGAACTGGAGAAGGGACAGGGTGGTCACTGGCCAGCAGCTGCACCAAGCGGATGGCGGCACTGGGAGCACAAGTGCTGGCGGGTGTGCTGTGTGCAGGCGGGCGTCCCGTCCTGCTGACCAGCCCTTCACAGAGGCTGCCTTGCCTCACGTTGGTCCCATGCCTGCGATTCCCCCGGTTTGCAGTTGACTGACCTGTCCCCTGCCCTGCCTGCAGACCACCGAGGCCAACCAGCGGGCCGCGAGCGCTGACGCACGTGCTGAAGTAGCGGAGGCTCAGGTGGGTGTCTGTGTTACTGATGGGGCCTGCAATCGGGTTTTAAAGATCACAGCGGTGCCAGTTTCCCAGCGCCTGTTTGCGCAGCGCTCCATATGCACACTCATAGCCCCAGCTGACTATGCACAGCCTCCACTCCCGCGCATTCCTTGTGTCCAAAGGTGGCGTTCAAGGACGCTGAGCTGGCTGGGCTGCTTGAGCGCTGCAACGCTGAGCTGGCGACAGCGCGTGAGGTGGGCGCTCGAGCCCAGGCGGCACATGCAGAGCAGGCCGCCGCTGCAGTGGAGGCAGAGCGTGTGGCGGGCGCTGCTCTGCTGGCAGCAGCGCAGGAGGAGGGCGAGGCTGCGCTGGCTGCCGAGCGCGAGCAGGATGCCGCGCTTCTGGCTGCCGAGCGTGAACGGAGCGCCGCTGTGGTGGCCGACGCGCGGGGGCAGGTGGGCGGGCGACATGGGCTGGCGTGGGAGTAAGCGGTGTAAAGGCGCACTGCCAGCGCTTAAACTGCATGGATGCCCACAGCCAGCAGTTCACAGCATGTGTTCTGTGCATCGTCTGCTCACGTCATTGCAGGAGGTGCAGCACGAGCGCACGGTGCAGGCGCTGGAGGACCGTATTGCCTCCGAATGCGCTGCACTGGTGGCGGAGCAGGAGCAGTCAGCAAAGCGGCTGCGCAGGATCGCGGCGCTGGCGGCTGAGCAGGGTCGCAGTGCCGCTGCATTGGAGGCAGAGCGGCAGCGGGGCGCCGCTGCACGGGCAGAGGCGCTGGCGCAGGTGCGTGGGCGAGAAAGGGTGGGGTGG
The DNA here is from genome assembly GCA_029339195.1 of Micractinium sp. NFX-FRZ. Classification (NCBI taxonomy): domain Eukaryota; kingdom Viridiplantae; phylum Chlorophyta; class Trebouxiophyceae; order Chlorellales; family Chlorellaceae; genus Micractinium; species Micractinium sp. NFX-FRZ. The sequence goes on along the minus strand of JAPTJF010000433.1, from coordinate 27,723 downwards.
AGGGAGTAGAGCTGAGGGGCTGGCCAGGGGCAGGCGAAAGATGGCGCTGTGACTCTCGGCAAGCTGGAGGCGCAGCGGGTGTTCCAGCTGCTTTGGCCGGCTGCTTTGGGTGGCGGGCCCTGCCCCACAGTGCCCTGCCGGTTCTACCCAGCAGAGGGTGTGCCCACCGAGGGATGCATGACGGATCCATCTCAGGCAGTGACTGGCTGCGCAAGTGCCCCACCGGCAACAAGGCCATATCCTGTGCCCCCACCCAATGATGCATCCTCTTTTCCCTCGCAATCTCCTGGCCCACAGGTGGAAGCAAAGGACGCTGCTCTGCTTGCGCTGCAGGCCCAGCTGGATGACGTGCGCATGCAGGTGGGGGTGGGGGTGGGGGGTGGGGGTGGGGCAGAGCTGTTCGCGCAGTGCGAGGTGTACGGGAGGACAGCAGTTGTAGGCTGGGCTGCCAGGGCTGCTGCAGTTCTCTCTTTTGTCAACTAGGCGGGCAACACCTGCCTCCACAGTGCACTGGCGACGAGTGACGCACCTGCATTCTGTTGTTTGTGCCCCTGCAGGCACAGGCTGCCGAGAACCAGCATGCTGCCGCGTTGGCCGGGCAGCTGGCGGCGCAGCGGGCAGAAGCTGAGGTGGCTGGTGGGGAGCGCCGTAAGCTGGAGGAGGAGCGCGGCGATGCAGTGCACGCAGCGGCCGCCGTGCAGAGCAGGGCACAGAACTTGAAGATGCAGTACCAGGCCGATCTGGCAGCAGTCGGGGCGCGGAAGCGCAAGGACGACATGTGGTTCATGTTCATCATTTCTATTCTGCTGGCGTGGACGGTGGGTCTGGGTGTGGCATTTTATTTTAACTGAGGCGCCGGGCCTGGCACTTCTCATGCTGCTTTCGGTACATTGGGCACGTTTTGCCTGCCGCCTGCCGCCTGCCCGCCGCGGCCGCGGGCGGCGGCCGTGCCGTCCCGCTGGCGGCCGCACATTCAGAGGCCACACAGCAGGTTGTCCACGCAGTCTCAGATCTAGGTTCCCTTGACTGCTTGTGCTAGTGTCTAATACCAGAAGACGAGCACTGGAAGTAAAAAATGCTGCTGATAAGGAAAGGAAGGAACAAGCATTTCCTGGGGGCTGGTTCCTCTTGCTTGTGGGAATTTGTTCAGTGTCCAAGGCAGGCTGGCCAGTCATGCTGCCCGATCGCAAAACGTTGGCGGGGGTTATCCTCCTGTGCGTCGCCTTATGCGTAGGACCTTGGTGTGTGAAGGAGTATAGGAGCAGGGGCGCTCAGGTCCAAGGTGCGTTACACAGCTTCGGCAGCAGGCCTCCTGCTGTCCACCATGTCAGCTTCTACCCTGCGCCGCCGCCGCCAGTGCCACCGCCGGTGCCGCCGCCGCCGGTGCAGTGCACGCTTGTGCGTGTACAGCCGCCCTCGCATAGGCAGCAGTCCAAGGCTGTCAAGCTACCGGTGCACTGTTAGATTGCTTGCTTTTGCTTCCTTCCACAGACCTTACCAACCAGCTGGCCGAATGTGAAGCAGCTGCAACTGCACTGAACCAGACCTGCCATCGGGTGGAGGCCTGCGAAGCAGCTCTCACAAAGGCCCACCACAACGGTGCGTTCTGCGACCCTCCGGTGCCCTCTTTGCGAGAAAGGACACATTTGCAGAAGCGGGCATCCAGTACGTGGCCTGGGACCACCTGGCAGGGCGGGGCAGCAGCTGCAAGCTCCTCTGCAGTGCTGCTGCTGCGCTCTTGCCCCTGCATGAGCTGCCCGCCCATTTCTGTTTTACCTCGAGCTCTCGGCCAGATTGTGCGGCATCCTTCCCGTAGGTCCAGCCACAGCTGCCAGCGGATCCATCGGCGGAACTCAACGCACTGACTCAGACGCATCAGATGCCAGCCAGGCAGCGACGCAAGGGCAGCTGCTGCAGGCAGCCACCAGCCAGCTCAGCGTGTGCAGCAGCAAGCTGACAGCTGCCCAGGCTGAGGCACTCAACCTGCAGAGCAGCCTGGTGAGAGGGCTGGCTAGCTTCGCCAAGCTGCCCGCCCCACGCATAGCTGGCTACTGCTCTGCAATTGCGGATGCATCTTGCTGCTGCTTTGGGCTCCCCACTTATGGCAGCATGCCCCGCTGGCCGCTGCCCCCCTGCAGGCTCACCTGAACGCCACCCTCATCGCCCAGGAGAAGGTGGGGCGGGGCCTGCATGCCTGCATGGGATTAAGCATCCATGATATGCTGCAGATGCGTGATCGGCTGCCGTGGCCCCTGCAGGAGTTTGAGGAGTGCCGTGCGGGCGCTGCCGCCCCTCGAGATGCCGCCCTGCAGGAACAGGCGAGCTCACTGGCAGGGGCGGGGTGCGGGTTGTGCGAGTGGATTGTTGTCTGCTGAGCCCTGCACTTACACACGCGGCCCATGTGACGGCTGCTGGGGGGCCTCGCGCGTTGCAGGGGCCTGCAGCCTGCTCCTGCATTCCCCACTCCGCCGCCGCGTGCCTGCACCCTCAACCTGCACCCCCCCCTCCTACCGGGAGCCCCTGCCCGCACCCTCCCATATCCTGCACCCTCCCTGTAGCCTCCAGACCCCACCTCCTTCTCCCTGTACTTACTCTCACCTACCGCTCTCATCCCTCCCCCCATTCCTGGGCAGACGAAGCTACGAGCCACGTCCGCCGCTTGCACACAGGTAGAGATACGTCTGGCAGCACCTTGCTGCTGCACTGTGTGCCACAGTGCATGCTCTTTTTTCTGCTGCACAGCCGCCCGCGCGGCTGCTGGCAGCGCTCGTACTGCAAGCTGCACTGCGCCGCGGCTGTGGCCGGCAGAGTACAGGGTGCCAACTTATGTTCGTAGTGAGAAGGGATACACTCGGCTATGCGCTTGTCAGCAGCCCCCCCCTGCTCGTTGCGTCTGGCCACGACCATGTGCCCGCCCCCGCTTGGCCATGCAGGAGCTGGAGGAGTGCAGGGTGGGCGCTGCCGCTACCCAGGAATCTGCTCAGGAGGCACAGGTTGAGTGGCTGGGAGTGATGGGGATTGTGGAGGGAGCCTAGCAGGGAAGGGCATGCCACTGATACTGATGTTGGCGAGCTTGCAGCCCTGGGGCGCCACTGCTCTCTGCCAAGCTGTTCCCTTCAGCCCTGGCTCCATCGCCATCAGTGTCTGGCCCCCGCCTGCCTTTCCTCTGCCTCATCCCCCTGGTTGGTGCCTCGCTGGCATGGAGTTGGCGGCACTCCTTGTGCTACCTCAAATACTCACCCATGCCCAGCCACCTACTTGCTGCTACATGCATGCATGCTGTCTCGCGTGGCGCTGAGCCCTCACGGCACTGCTCTGCCAGGCTGAAAGCGTCTCCGTCTCCAACTCCACTGAACCCGAGTTCATTACCCTCATGGCTTCCTGTGCAGGCAGCCCTGCGTGCTGCCTTTACTGCCCATCAGAAGGTAGGGTTTGTAAGCCTGGCACCGGCTTTCCGTTCCGCGGGTTGGCTGACTCCTGTAGGGGGACGCGCCTGCCTGCTCACCTGCACCGCTCGTGGGTACGCCTGCTGTGCTGCTGCCCATGCAGGATTTGGAGGAGTGCAGTGCAGGCGCTACTGTCACGTTTGAGTCGGCTCTGCAGGCTGTGCAGGTGGCGATCTCACCGCTGTGACCGTTGGGACTGGGGGGCAGTTGTGCACTTCATGGCTTCGTTTCTGAGCAGAGCAGAGCTGATAGCAGCGCCGCCTGCACACCTGAATAAGTGAACCTCGTTCTCTTCTGGCTGATGCAGGCAAAACTCACCTCCAGTGGTGCCTCTGCTTATGTTGACGTGAGTGCCTGCAAACATCAAGTGGTCGCCTCCCTGCCCGCCCACGTCTCGCCTGCGTGAGCCCATGTGTGCCGGGCGTGTGGCCGGCTGGGCGGACTGTGTCATGCTCACCCCCTCGCCCTAACCAACTGTTGTTGTTGAAGAAGAAGAAGAAGACGAATACGCCATTGAGCGTGGGTTGAGGATACCAGCAGAGGTGTGGACCCCCATGGCGGCCCCCCCCGCCCCCCCCCCCGCTGGCTGTTGTTGCAAGTTGACTCGCTTCTGCCGACATGTATGCTGTGCAGTGGCTCATTACGAGGATGCCTTCGGTTGAAATTCGCATCATGGCCGCGGCCCTTGCCACAGTTCTCCTTCTAACTGCTATATTCTCAAGGCGCAGGATGAACCAACGTGAGTCGGGCTGGCCCTCAGCTGGCACCACGTGCGCTGCAATGCCGCCCTGCTCGTTGTGCTGCTGTTGTCGGCACGCCGGTTGCCTGACTTGTGTATCTGAGTAAGGGCGACACAGCGCAGAACCCTTTTCCAATGAGTAGTTTCCCTTGCGGACTGTGCTGCAGAGCGAGCTGCAGAAGTTCTGTGGGCACACGCTGCCTATGACCAGGCAGTGGCGGCAGTGGCAGCGCGCATACCGCCTGCTGCAGGCGCCGGATGAAATAAAATGAAATAACAGTGTGCTGCGTCATGCATAAATTCCTTGTACCTCTGTGTCTGCCCTCGCTTGCCAAGTTTTTTAAAGCCTGCCCCACTCCATACGAACGGAAAGTGCCGCCTGCCACCTGTGCCGCCCATCTGCCCTGCACCTGTGCCTGGCAGCTCGCTGCCAGGGCTGCCCCTGTTCACTGTAAATGCCAAGCATCTTTCACGGCAGTGACATTTCAACTGCCCATTCTTATCCAAATCCATGGGAACATATGTTCCCACACGTGGGCACTGGCATGAGCCGCCGCCGCCGCCCCCGAGCGCTGCGCTGCGACAGCTGGCAAAAGCATGGGCACGGCTTCTCTTCCTTGTCTTGGCGTTGTCGACCGATTGTCTGTTTCTTAATGGGCAGCATCAAAGTGGCAAGCGGCCCTGGCTGGCAGGCCATCGCGACCAATGGCGGGGACGCAGCTGGGCCGCCGGGGAGGGCGTGGCGGCATGCCATGCGGTATGCCGCTGGCCGCGAAACGTCCGTAGATGTTGCCAAGGAGCTGGTGACAATGGAGCCCTTCAGCTTGCTGCGGCTTGAGGAGGTGCGCTGCCTGCCCCTGCGCGTTGCGATGCGCTCGTGAACTGGCCTCCGCAACTTCAAGTTCAGTTTGCGGCACTTGGGGTGCAGGCTGGGGCTGCTCGACGCGCAGGACACGAAACCTCGTTTCACTCACGACGTCATGCGCGCTGGTGCAGGTGCCAGAAAGCACAGGAGATGGCTCGGCGCAGATGCAGCGGCAGGGGGTCGGCGGTGGGGCTCTGGCGGCTGGGGACAGCGCAGCTGGCGGCGGGGGTACGGCGGCTGTGAGCGGCCGCGGCGGCAGCGGCACGGCCAAGGGCAAGCGCCTGGGCTGGTGGCTCCTCAGTCTCCTGCTCAGCGGCCTGATCAGCTTCATGTTCGGCGGGTTGGTCAGCGGCCTGCTAACATTCATTCTGTGCACCCTCGTCAGCACCCCGTTTGGCGGCAGCAGCGGCGGCAATGCCGCGCAGGTTGGTGGGTGCTGGCTGGGCCGGGGCGGGGGCACTGTGGGCCTCAGCAAATCGCCCTCTGCAGCCGTTCGCCACAATCTTGCCACTCATGGCTGCTTGTCTTCTCCAGCGCCCCTGCCAATCCTCCCTTCCTGTGCCTCACGTCTCCTTGCACCATCGTTGCCACCAAATCGCCCTGCAGGTCTCCCTGTTGGGCGCCGCGCTGGCCGGTGCCCAGGTTGAGCTGGCTGCCACCAAGGCTGAGCTGGCCAACAAGACCAACATGTTCCAACAGCGCATTCACGAGCTGGAGGCGATCCTGGAGGCGGCAGGGGAGCCGGTAAGGCAGCACGCAACTCAACCTGCATGTGCTGTGTCTTTCGCGTGCTTGCTCAGTGCAGGTGCTGCCTCACACGGCGGTAGTGTGTGCTGGTGCTGCCATACCTGTGGTTCATACGTGCGGGTGCTTTCAGTGACAGCACGCCCCGGCTCGGGTACGCTGAGTGTTCTGACATCTTGAGCGTGTGCTGCCCTGCTGCAGGGGGATGGCATGGCGCCTGAGCAGGAGCAGGTGCTGCCTCAGCAGAGGCCAGCTGCGGCGGGTGCCGGCGCTGCTCTGGGCGGCGGCGGTGGCCCGCTGCCTGATCCAGCAGCTGCACCACCTGGTGCTCCAGCTCCTGGGGGCGGCGGGCTGCCGGCGCAGCAGCAGCCAGAGGTGCTTGCGGCAGCGGGTGCACCACCTGCTGCCGGTGGGCTGGCCGGTGGCGGCGCCTTGCAGCCTGCGCCGCAGGCAGCACCTGGGCAGGGCTGGGCGCCTGCACAGCTCAGCAGGAAAGGCATGCCGGTGTTGGAATTCCTGGCGGTCATGCACATCCCCTCCCCCCACCCTGAAGTCACCTCCCGACAAGCCACGATTCAGTATTTGCAAGCTATGGTGAGTGGTTGATGAAATACTCAGAGCTTTGGGGGAGGAGAGGGTTGCGATATGGCGGAGATCATGTTTGAGAGAGGTGCATTGAGGGGTTGGGGGAACACTCACTAACGAGCCATTCACGAAACTTGCTGCCTGGCCCCCTCGCATGCTTGATCTGGCACTTTGCTGCTGCAGTACATCTCCTGCCAGGCGGCCACCTACTGCCACACGACCAACGGCGGCGGCCTTGCCACGGGCTCCATGCTGATAGTGCTGGTGGCGGGCTTCTTCACAGACCAGCTGCTTCAGCATGGCCCGGATGGGCCCCTGTTCTGGGTACCCATGGGGGGGAAAGGAGTGCTGTGGGGGGAGCTCAGCAAGTACGGCGACGTGCTTGTGGCAGAGGGGGCGGAGGCGGAGTGCGGCGACCGCGCTCTGGATCTCATGCTAGAAGTGTATGAAGCAGCAGTAGAGGCAGGCGGTGTGCAGGCTTGCATCACGGATCTGAAGGCACGCACCAGGACCCTGCAGCCTGGCTACTTTGACGAGCAGCAGCCGGGCCGCGAGCGCCTGAAGCACGCCCTGGCCGCGCTGCGCATGGCTGCCACTGTGGCGCCGTCTGCCGGCCCAGTGCCAGCTCGCCCCGCGCCCACGTCTTTTGCACCCGTGCAGCTGTGACGTACTTGCTTCCACAGCTCAACAGTTCGATGTGGTGGTTTCCCCTTTTGCTTACTCTTCTTTCCTGCTCAACTTGCTGCATAGGCGCGCTGCCCTCCCAACCTTGTCTCTCCCCCTGCTCGGATCTTTTGGCGCGCTCGATAAAGTCGCGTGCCAGGATCATAGTTTGCAAGGTTACAGAGGCATCAGGCTGCAGGATCACCTCGAGGGTGGTGCAAGCACTGCGCTGCAAGCAGACCAGGAGATGTGGCGGTCAATGCACTTTACTGCCCTGCCGGTCGGTGCAGCATGGGCAGCCCCGCTCCCCCGGTTGCCTGCTGCATCGCCATCATCTGCTGCATCTGCATGAACCCCAGCTGCTGCAGCATCGCTGGCTGCCCGCCTGCTGCCGCTGCCTGCTGCTGCATGTGAGCCAGCATGGGGTGCGCCGTTGCAGCGGCAGCAGCCGCCTGCTTGGCAGCCTCCGCCGCTGCCGCTTTCTCCCTGGCGGCTGCCTCTGCTGCTTCTCGAGCTGCTGCCCGGCGCTGCGCCACTTCGGCTTCCTGCTGCCGGTGCTCCTCAATCACGCCTGCATACTGCTGCCGCCACTGCTCCTCGCACTGCAGTCGGAGAGGGTCAGGGCAGCACAGGCGTGTTACGTTTGGTGGTCAGCCCTGGTGCTGATGCCTACTGCAGTGCGCACTGAGCCGCACGTGCTGCAGCGCTCACACTCAATGCTTGCCGGTTCCGACTCAAACCCCAGCCCTCCTGCACACCAGACACCAATGCAACATACCACCAAACATGCCTGCAGCAGGTGGGGGTTGGGCGCCACGTGGCCGCCAGTGTAGGGGCTGTCATCTGGCGGCAGCAGGCCCAGTTCCTGCACAGGGCAAGCAAGCAGGCAGGGCAGGCCCGGGGGCGATGAGCCATATGTATGCATGCACTGGTGATCCAGAGAATGGGTGGCTGCCGGCACGTCACGCAACACTCCCAACAGTTGAATTGCCAGAACTCCTGCATGCCCCAGTGCCCAAGCATGCACCCCCGGCATGCTTACCTGCAGCCGTTGCTTGCGCCTTCGCTGCACCATCGGGGCTCGGTCTTCAGCAGGCTCTGCCACACGCCCTGCCGCCCGCAGCTTGCTGGCTGCCGCAGCCACCCCGGCAGCTGCTGCTGCTGCTGTCAGGTCAGCCGCATCTGTGGAGCGGCCACAGGGAGTCGGCAGAGAAGGCGGGCTTGGTGTGTTGTGCCTTGGCAATTGGGCCCATGTCAAGAGGTGGGCCCATGCTGGCAGAGGGGCTGACATGGCCACAGACCAGGGGAGCGCAGGCACCGCTCTTCGTAGACCACCTGCACTCTCTCGCCTTCCAAACCAACCCACGCTTCCTTGTTGCCACGCTGACTCACCCGCAGCGGTGCGCGCCCGCTTTTTGCCGCGTGCCTTAGCCTTGGGCTTCTCGGGCTCTGGGGTGGTGTAGAAGACGTCGGGCAGCTTGCCTGTGGGGTGGTTGTGGGTGGGGTTTGCGGGTGGGGGTGAAGAGGGCAGCAGGGGTCAGGAATATGGGGATCCGAGCGTGCCCAGGGGGTCGAGAGCTCCCACCAACCGTCACAGCTGACCATGGCTGGGAGGTGTGCCAAGCTCGTGTCCTCCACAAAGTGCAGCAGCACAGGGGCAAAACAGATCTGTGCTCGATGAACATACCCGTGTCGCTCCACTTTGTATGCATGCGCATGGGAGTCAGCGGCCCTGGCAGCAGCACGGCGCATCCCCCAAACCAGGGCAGCACGTGGGCCTCACCTGTGTCCTTGTAGCGCTGCACTTCCTCAATGGCCGCCTTGAACGATGCCTGGTCGCACTCGCGGCTGAACTGCTCAAAGCCCTGCAGCACAACGAGGCAGCGGCACAGCGAGTGCAGGTGTCAACAGCAGGCAGTCTGTGAGTGAGACCAAAGCGGCACAGGTTGCGGCCTGAACAGCAACGGAAGGGGAAAGGAGAATGCAGGTCCAGTAGCGAATGCAAGAATGCAGAGAGAGCAGAGCAGGGCAGCAGAACGGCAGGCTCAGGGTAGGTGCAGGGCAGGGGAAGACAGGCGGGCTGCACGCGCCAGCCAGCAGGCTGCTCCCACCTCATCCCAATCCATCAGCTGCCGCTTGCTGCCAATCCACTGGAACTCGAATGTGCCAAAGAAGCTGCAGGAAGGAGGCGCATGTGCAGTGAGAAGGACAACAGGCAGACGGGATGGCGGGCAGGCAGGGAGATTAAAAAATCGAGCACGCGCCCGGTGCAGGAAGGTGAGCGGTGGGCAAAACATGCTGGCATCAAGCACGCACGACATACACCACAACGTAGCTGTACCATCGTGTCAGGGACACTCCAGGCTGGCCCTTTCCTGCAGTGAACACGGCACACAACCACCCTTTATTGCCCTGGCTGCAGCAAACACTCACCGGATGGGCATGGAGGTGGGGCGCGGCGGGTCGGCGTCTGGAGGGAAGGAGAGGTCTCGCTGCGGGTCAAGCATCTTGGCGGGCCACCAGGGGTAGCTGCCCACCTTGGCCCACACCACCTTGCCTGCAGCAGCAACGCAGGGCAGGCGTGTGTTAAGGGAACGGGGGTGCGGTGGGCAGGGACCAGGAAGCAGGCACGGGAGATGGTGATGCGATAGCCGGGGTGGGGGCAGGAGGGGGGCAGGACACCCGGTGTATACTCGCTTTGTGACAGCGCATTCGAATAGCTGCAGCATATGGAAGGCAGGGTAAGCGTGGGCAGGCAATTCACACAATGCAGTGCAAGCGGCACTCACCGCCAGGGTCGGCAACAGGGTTGATGGGCTGCATAGGTGCGACAGCCCACGCGGGCGTGGCGGCCGCCGTGGCTGCTGCTGCCGCTGCTGCAGCTGCCGAAGGCCGCCCACGCTTCTTGCCGCCCGCAGCTCCCTTCTTGCCGGTCGCAGGAGTGGCGCCAGAGGCGGCTGCCAGGCGCTGCTGCATCTGCGCCTGCTGGGCCTGCTGCAGCGCCAGCATCTGGGCAGCCGGCATCATGCCTGCGGGCCGCACCTGCCCGCCGGCAAGCAGCTGCTGCTGCACCATCCGTTGCGCCACCAGCTGCTGCGCTGCCAGCTGCATGGCAGGGTTGCCCAGCACATGCACCGGGATGCCACTGCAGTCCAGGAAGGCGGGAGGGGCCAGCGGTTCAGGCGAGGAAAACGTGCGGCTGTGGCGTGTTTGCGCTGCCCCACAGCCCAGCAGGCAGTCCATCCGCATGCACAGTGGCACTGCATACACGGGCTGTGCATTCCTGCCCTGTTTTCCTAGGCAGCGTCGTCTGGCCTCACCTCAGCTCGCTGAGCGTGTTGATGTTCTGCACCATGGGGAAGGTCATGGGCACCGCCGCCATCGGCACGCCAGAGCCGCCACCCGGCTGGCCAGGCGGGCGGGCGGGCTGCATGTGTCCAGGGCGACCTGCAAATTCTAAAAGAGGTAAGGTACGGGAAGCACATTGCTGAGATTGCTGCACAGCAGAGCACCCCTGGCAGCAACGCCCCACAATACCGTGGGCCTGGGAGCGGCGGGAGGCTGAGCAGAGGTGGCGTGTTGGGAGCGGCAGCGCAGGCACGCAGCAGCGCTTTGCTGGTGGCTGATTGCCAAAGGCAGCACAAACGGCGGTGCTACACGCCTCGCGCACCGGGCAGGTCTGGCTGACGTTCAAGTGCAACGCACCAGGCACGCCGCTGTGCAGTAAATAAGCTCCTTGTGTGTGTCGGAAACCAGCTTGAGTGTCGCGAGTCCGTTCGCGCGACAGCCGCACAGCTGATGGGACGGCGACGAGCTCTGCAGCCTACCAGCCGCTCTATGTGCTTCGACGGGGAGAGAAGGAGTGTGCTGGTGGTGGCAACACGCGATACAGCGCAGCAGATGGCGCGCAGTGCTCAAGCAGTACACCGCCCGAGGTACAGGCGGCGGGAGCAGCAGCAGGAGCGCCGAGCTGCTGGACAACAGAGCCAGGGGACTGCCCACCAGAACCACTGGCGCACAGTATCCGAAATCTAGTTTACAGAGGTTTTGGGTGCTGCTCCTCGTTGAATCATGCCATACACACAGTGCGACTGCTCACATCCCGTGGCGCTGCTTGTTGAAAAAGTCGCGCAGCTGCGCCACATGCGCAAGCAGCTCGTTCTTCCCCTTGCCACTCTTGCTGGATGTACGGATGGTGGGCGGCGCGTACCCGCACGCCTCCTCCACCTTTGCCTCAAACGCGGCAATGTTGTCATCTGCAGGCGAGAGCCCCTTCTTGCGCTTGTCCAGCTTGGTGAACACGATGGTGAAGGGGATCTGCGCGGGGCAGGGTGGGGTGGGGTGGGGCAGGCAGACAGCACGTGCAATTGAAGAAGGGGGTGCCTCAGATCCAGGTGGGGTCCTGGAAGCCCCGCTACATCTTGTCAATGGTACAGGCAGCAGTGGGGCAGGGCGGGTGGCCTGATTGCACCGCCAACAGTGCCCCACAACTGCGCTGCCCCAGGTGCCTCCAAAACGCACAGCAGCGATGGACATCCCGCCTCTGCCGCCCCACTGCTCCCCCTTCTGCATCAGCCCCAGCGCACCTCTGCCTCGGCAAACCAGGCTGCGCAGGACACATCCAGGGCCATGGGCGGGATGCTGGCGTCCACCAGCAGCAGCACGCTGCAGGCAGCAGGGGAGCGGACATTTCGAGTGGGCGTGCAGGCAGTGTGTGCAGGGATCACAGCGAGCATGGCCCTTGGAGACCTTGTCCGCTCGTTCACAGAATGCATGCCTGTCCACCCTCCCTCCCTCCCTCCAGGCGACCAGCCCCCCTGCCTGCTTGCCCTCATCCGCCCCGCGCTTCCAAGCCCTGCACCCCGCGGCAGTACCATGGCCTAGCAACGCCCCCCCCACGCGCTCACGTGACCAGCGTGTCCCGCTCCGTGAAGTACTCCCGGGTGAAGCGGTTCCACTCCACCACGTTGCCCTTGCTGGTGCGCGCATACCTGCAGGGGCCAGGCGGGGCCCACGGGGAGAGGTGCACAGGGCGAGGAGCAGAGCGTCAGCGTGGCGCGCTTCACAAACGTTACAATGCAGGGCAGCATGGGAGCCGCTACAGCACAGGCAGCATATCGAGGAGGCAACTTGATGTGCCGCCACCACACACTCGCGTATCGCCGCTGGTCAACTGTACACCCCGGCCTGCGGCTCGCTGGTGGCTTCACGACTGGCTGGACTGCCTTGCGTATGCACCTGTCCGCCCCCCAACCCAGCGCACCCGTAACCCGGCAGGTCGACCAGGTACCAGGCCCCGTTGATGATGAAGTGGTTGATGCACCGCGTCTTGCCTGCACACACAGAGTGGCGGGGGAGAGGGGTGGCATTGCTGAGATAGCGGATGTGGGGTCAGGAGGGGGCGGGCGCAGATGCATAAGAGAGCAGAGACTGTGGGGAGGCTGGGAAAGGGTAGGTGAGGGCCAGGGCAGTGGGCATGGGGGGGCAGCCGGAGAACGGCGGATGTCCAAGCCTGGGGCAAGACACAGCATGTAGCTGGTGTAGTGCGCACGCGCACGTCAGTGCCAGGAAACCATGAGCGCACCACAGAATATGGCATCCCCCCCCCCCCCCGAACGCACAGCATGCACACCGCATCTGCATCGCTACGGCCTCGACTTGCAGGCGCTGCTGAGCCCCCCACCCGCCAGCCCACCCACCTGGTGTCTTTGAGACCATTGCCAGCGAGTTGCGGCCGGTGAGCATGTTGATGAGGCTGGACTTTCCCACATTGGAGCGCCCAATCACTGAACGGGGCAACAGAGGGGGCGGCAGGAGAGTTCAGTGAGGCCAGTCCCGCGGGGGCCAGAGGGGCAGCAGGCTGGCAGATGCACACAGCAGCGTGCTGCCGGCCCCCTCAAAATATGCAGCCTGTGGTTGGAGGCAAGGGCTGCAACCTTGAATCACAATGGAGAGGCAGGCCACTGCCGTCTCTCGACATCCCAGCAATTGCAGCACCCAGGGATCCTCCCCGCCACACCCTCGCACCCCTCCCACACAGCGCCCCAAACCCCGCAGCGCCTCGCCTGCAAACTCTGGGAAGCGCGCCGGCGGGCACTGTTCCACGTTGACGCTGCTCTTCACGAACTCGGCAGTCTTCACGCGCACGCCACGTGGCGGCGGCAGCACAAAGTCCACCGGCGCGCCCTCCTCCTCCTCACTCTCTTCCTGCTCCTGCAGTTGCTGCTGCTCTGCCGCCTGCTGCAGCTGCCGCAGTGCCTCCTCAGCTGCCCCCTCTTCCTCTGCCTCCTCAGCGTCATCATCCTCGTCTGAATCGTAGTTGAAGCGGCTGCTGTCGAAAATCTCCTGCAGGCCGGAGGCGGCAGGGGCCCCGAGGGTTGGAGTGGGTGCAGGTGGAGGCGGCATGCTGTTGAGCCGGCATTCATGCAAAACGCATGCCATAGACCCATTCAATTGCTTCATAGCACAGAATATCACATCAAATCCACTCACAGCTGCGGAGAGGTCGTCATTGCTGCTGCGCCCCCGCCCAGCTTTGGCAGCCGCCGAGTCGTCGACGAACAGGTTGCCGCCGCGCCGCCCTGCAGCGGCCACCACTGCTCGCCGCCGCTGCCGGCGCGGGGCTGCAGAAGAAGTGCTGCTGCTGCTGCTCACGCTGCTACTGCTGGCAGCAGCGCTGCTGCTGTGCCGCAGGCAGGGAACCGGTGCCGGGCGTGGCAGCAGAAGCGCGCCGCCGCCAGTCACCGCCGCTGTGACACCACCTCGAAGGGCTCCCACGGGAGCAGGACGTGCCCATGAGCACTGACACTGCTTTGCAAGCCGCAGCAGCTGCGGCAAGAGCGCCGACATAGGGCTGTGGCGGAGCAAACCGCGCGCGCTCACAAAGGAGACCAGTTGGGCTATGTGGAACGGTAAGTTGAATCGTTAAGACGAGTTACCTCGCTGAGAGGGTCGGTTTGCGGCTCGCTAGGCGGCGGAATTTGCTGTGGAAAGCGCCATGCATTGCGCTTGGCGCAGCCCTGTCGCCCCTCGGCCCTGCATATTCCGACTGTCTGCACAGGTCATCTGACACCTTGCGGCAGGTGAGCGCAGTGCATGCGGCCCTCTTGAGACTGGTGCATCCCTTGGTGCTCTCCCGGCTGCTGGAGCGGGCCAAGCGCCGTCTTTTACCTGTGCCACGCATCTTCTGAGCGCTGCAGCAGCGGCGCCGACTGCATCCCGCATGCTCCGGCCCCTGCCGCCGCCACTTGCCTGACCGACCGTTCCGCGCCCGCCTGTCCTGCAGCACGCAGCCATGGAGGCCCTCGCCTCCCACTCCCGCTTCTTTGACCACCTGGTGGACCTGGTGCCCGCAAAGTACTACCTGAATGCGGGGTCGGAGGACATGGTGCGGCTGCGGGAACGGTGGAGGGCGGGGCGGAGCAGGGGAGGGGCGGTGACTACTTCCACCGAGCGCCGTGCCTGTTGTCTTTGCAGGAACTGCATGTGCTGGGTTTCATTACGGTCAGAGGCGGCGGCCTGCAAGCACGCTTCTTGAAAGCCCCCATCAACCCTGTGTGTTGACACAGTGCACCCAGCCGCCTCGCACCGCCTCACCGCGTCCCCCTGTCCCTGGGCCTCCCTCCCGCCAGGTGAACCTCAAGTACATGAAGAAGAGCGCCCGGGACGAGGCCAAGGCGGCATTTAAGCAGCAGTACAAGGCGGCCAAGCGCACCAAGCTGGACCCCGACCAGGCCAAGGGCACGCTGGCGCTGCAGAAGGAGGCGGCAGCTCGGGAGCAGCAGGAGCGGCAGCAGCAGAATGGGCATGCGGCAGGGGACAGCGAGGATGAGTCCGATGACGACGAGGGGGATGACAGCGGCAGCGATGAGGAGGAGGGGGCGCCACGGCAGCGGCGGCAAAACGGGCAGCAAGCGCAGCAGGGCGGGCAGCAGCAGGGGCCGGCGGGCACGGCAGTTGGGCAACTTGCCATCTCATGTGAGCAAGGGGGGACGGTGCCTGGCCGCCTGCCCATGCAATGCCTGTCAGGTGTGCACGCCTGTTTGCATGCTGTATGCACCTGGCACGGAAGCAGGGCAGCTGGGAAGCATGCCGTCCCGCTGCGCGTGCCTGCGAGCGAGGGCTGCCTCCTGATGCAGTGCTCACTGCCGCTCGACTGCTGCCCCTTTGCCTTGCTGCAGCCAAGCCTGCCAGCCGTGAGGAGCTGAAGGAGAGGCTGCAGAAGAAGCTGGAGGTGAGGGGTGTCTGACTTTCCTGGTCCGGCAGCAGCACAGCCTGGCATGGATGTCAGGCAGTGCGTGAAGGGCGGGCCGGGCCTGCCGCGCGCTTTTCTCACTGCTGCCACGCCTGTGCTCCTGCCTCCCATTGCTGCCTGCTCTACTATTGTGGGGAGCCTCAAGCAGGCTCCTGTGGCATGTGCCGGCCATGCCTACAATTGCCCCCCCACTGGCTCCTGCAAACCCAACGCCTCTCACCCCTGCCCGCCACCCGCAGGACATGCGCAAGCAGCGCAAGGCGGAGGAGCAGGCAGCCAGTGCGCGGGACGCCAAGGAGTGGCGGGACAAGAGCCTGCAGGAGGGGCGCAAGAAGGTGACGGGGCAGAAGCGGAAAGCGGCAGGCAGCGGCGAGCAGCAGCAGCACGCAGCAGCTGCGAAAGCAGCGGCCTCGCCTGCAGGCGGCCAGCAGCAGCACAAGCAGCACAAGCAGAAGCGGCAACAGGGCGAGGGTGGCGGCGGCGAGGCGGATGCCTCCCTTGCTTTCAACAAGCTCGACTTTGGATCAGGTGGGGAGAGCCGCGGGCCCAGAAGGGGGGCAGCGGGTGCAGTGCTGCCGGCTGTGTGGCGTCGCTGAAGCGCCGGGGCACAGCTGGATTTGGTGCTGGGGGGGCAACATGCTCAAGTTTGTTTCGCAGCAAGTGCAGTGGGCCAAGTTCATTGGACGACCTCGCCACGTGTGCTGGATCGACGGCCTGCATCTCTGGCAATGCCTGCTGCTGCAGTGGCATTGGGTGGGCGATTTTCATGTGTCGCTGACGGCTGCCCTCCTCCCCCCTGCCCGCCCCCCTGCGCTGCCGCAGATCCGCGGCAGCAGAAGAAGAAGCCGCGCAAGCAGTCCAAGCAGCAGCTGCTGGAGGCGGCGCAGGAGAAGCAGGCGATTGCCCCCGAGCTGGCGGCTACGCAGGAGGGCAAGGTGAGGCCTGCGCTGCGGGCGTGCACTCGTGGGCGGGAGTATGCATGTGCGGGGGAGTTCCCACCTTGTGTCCTGCTGCTTTGCCTGCTGCTTCCCATGCATGCCGCCAGTACACTGTCCAGCCCTCTCATATCACTGTTGTGTTTGGCCTGCCCTGCCCTGCCCCGCCGCGCTATGCAGGCTCAGCTGCAGAAGGAGGCGTGGGGTGCCGCGCTGCAGCGTGCCAAGGGCGACAAGGTGCTGGACGACCCGCGCCTGCTGAAGAAGAGCCTCAAAAAGGTGGGGTGGGGTGGGTGTGCTGAGCGGGCAGGCTGTGGGAGGGGCTCGGCGGGTAGGGTGCAGGTCGGGCCGGGGCCGCATGAGGCGCGAGTCGTGCAGGCGGCCACCGGGGGTGCACGGCTGCGGGTGCTGCCTGCCAGACGAGCGGGGCAGCAGTCGACTGCCAGTCGCAGCTGCTGGGCAGCTGCCAAATGGCGGCATCACCCAGCGCCACGATCTATGCTGTTCCGCTCCGCCGTGTCCTATGCTCACTGCCTATCCTCTCCCCTCCTTCCCTCCCTGTCTCGCGCGCTCCCCCTTGCACAGGAGGCGAAGCTGAAGGCGAAGAAGGCGGCTGCCTGGCAGGACCGGCTGAAGCACCAGGCGGGGGAGCAGCAGGCCAAGCAGCAGAAGTGAGCGGGGGGGGGGGCGCTGGGCCTCGACCACCCTGGGGAGGACTGCTCACTGCCAGCGTGGCCACTGAACAATCCAGGCTTGCAGGCTACTAGGAGCGCCACCTGCTGCGTGCGCTTTGCAGGCCTGGGCAGCCTGGGCTCAAGCACCCATCCCTTATTTTGCCCATGCTCTGCAGGCGGCGTGAGAACATTGACAGCCGCGTCAAGGCCAAGCAGGACAAGAAGAAGCAGAAGGTACGTGGTTGCTGTGGGACAGACCAGCTGACCTGGGCGGGTGAGGGCTGGATGGATTGATGTACGCAGTTTTTGGGTGCAGCCAGCCGTCGGCGCCCCCCCAGGGCGCTGCCTGTTCAGCCACGATGCGCTTGCTCATGTATCCCGCGGATCCTGCACCCCACTTCTGCTGGTCTAGGCTGATGAGTGCACCCCCCACCCCCTCACCCTGGCTCTGTGCAGCGCGAGAACAAGCTGCTGCGCGCCGGGTTTGAGGGGCGCAAGCAGGGGTTCATCGACACGCCCAAGAAGCCGGCTGCATGAAGACGTGAGGCAGCTGCCATGGGCGCTCACCCGGTGCTGGAAGCTTTGACACAGAACACAATTACAGCAGCTGCATGCACCCTGTAACAGTAGTTCACTTCAATCTCGTGGCGCTTGGGTGCGTGCTGCCGCTGAGGCTGCGACCCCAGCCCTCGAGCATTATGCAGCTGAGCCCTCTGCCCCGTTACTTCTCAAAGTGTGCACGGCGGGCGGCTGCGGCAGCATGGATTTCCGCGTGGTTGAAAGCGGGTATGTGCATCCCACGCTCACGGTCAACAGCCGCTGCACAGCAAACGGCGCACGGCAGCCTGACCAGAGCAGCGCAGCGCAGTGACAGGCAGGATGCGGGGTGCGCCATGGGGCAGCGGCGGCAGCGCTTGCACACCATGTGCGCTGCCTGGATGGCTGGATGTGAGCCATCGTCAAAATCGGAATGCCCTGTGTATTGCAGTACTGTGGGGGACAGCCTCTCTCAACTAAACTGCTGAGGCGTGCCGCTGCTGCGCCGTGCCCGCCTGTCGCCTGCTGAGCAGCAGGCAGCATCTACCTCCGCATGATCAATATCGGCACACACTGACCGCGGCGCACTCTATAAGCATCTAAGACACGTTCAGAGAACGCCTCGCACCGATGCCAGGCCTCCAGCCCTCCACAAGCTTGCGCCCCCAGCCATCGGCGTCGCTCGCGGTCACCTAGGTGCGTGGTATAGGGCGGTGCGGTTCTCTGCTCTCACGAGCCGGCCGTTGCCCTCGCACACCTGCCGGCCGGCTTGCCTGGCTGGCCCCCGCCGCATATGCCCACAACGCACCTTCCTCTCACCTGCCACTCACCAGTGCGAGGTGCCCTCCCTTCTCCATGCAGGTGCCCCTGGTGCCTCTGCAGCGAGAATCCAGCTGAGTCAACTGTGATCACACCCACAAGCAATGGCAGCATCCAGCAGCAGCGTGCTAGCACTGGCGCGGCAGCTGCAGCAGGCCCGCAGCGAGGCAGAGCAGCTCGCCGCGGTCAAAGAGCTCAATAGCTTGGTAAACAGAAGCCCCGAGCTGAGCCCAGCAATTCTGACTGCTGGCGTCATCCCTGACTTGGTGGGATTCCTGGATCAGGGCAGCAGCCGCGGCTTGCTGAGCAGGGCAGCCGCTGTGCTGGGCACGCTCATGTACGGCAGCCCCACAACTCAGGCAGCAGTCGCCGCTGCAGGCGGCATCTCAGCACTGGTACGCTGCCTGGAGGTTGGCGGTACAAAGGTGCAGCAGCACGCAATTAGGGCCCTTGCATACATGTGTCTGGACAGCTTCGAGCACACATCAGCCCTCGCAGCAGCAGGCGGCATCCCCTTGATGGTGCAGTGCCTGCCGCGCAGCGGTGAGATGAAGCCAGCTGTAGCACTCATTTTGGCCAGCATGGCAAACTGCAGCAGTGAGCACTGCGCAGCCATTGAAGCTGCCGGTGGCATCCCCTCCCTGGTTCGCTGCTTAGATGATGGGAGCCCCGACGCTGTGTTTGGGGCAGCAGCTGCAGCATTGGGCTACCTGGCCTCAGGCAGCCCTGACTTGCAGGCAGCCATCGCAGCTGCTGGGAGCCTCACATCTCTGGTCCAGTACCTGCGCAGCACGAGCAGCAGTGGCAGCGGCAGCGGCAGGGCCAGCAGGGCCAGCAGCATGACATGTGATGTGCTGGAGGAGACGGTCATGGCGCTGCGCCGCCTGGTGAAGGACAACCCTGAGAACCAAGCAGCTCTGGCGGCAGCAGGCGGCATTTCAGTAATGCTGCAGCGCCTGCAGCACAGTGGCCGTGAGGGGGAGAAGGTAGAGGCTGCCAAGCTTCTTCGCAACATCACATGGAGGGACGCCTCGGAGCACAGCACGGCCATAATCGAGGCGGGCGGTGTCCACGTGTTGGTGCAGTGTCTGGCCGAGAGTGGCAGCGAGAGCATCGTTGAGGCAGCGTCACATGTGCTCGTCAACATTGCTGTGGACAGCCCCGCCAGCACGGCCGAGGTAGCTGCAGCAGGGGGCATCCCAGTGCTGGTGGGACACCTCCGCAGCAGCACCACTGAGGCAGTGCAGGCAGTGGCAGCAGCAGCCCTGGGCGCGCTTGGCAGGGGAGGGCAAGATCAGGCGGGCGCCATTGTGGCTGCTGGTGGCATCCCCATCCTAGCTCAACGCCTGGGCAGCAGCAGCGAGGATGTGCAGGAGGAGGCAGCCCGGGCTTTGTCGGCCCTGTCCGCATTGGGGCACGATGCCGAGGCAGGCATGGCAGCGGCCGGCGTCTTTCCCGCCCTGGTACAGATTATGGGCAGCACTGCCAAGGGCGAAGCAGTGCATGAAGCAGCAGCGATGCTGCTGCGGCAGCTCACCAGCTACAGCTTTGAAGGCGGGCGAGGCCCGGCTTGCAGAGCGGTCGTAGCAGCCGGCGGGGTGGCTGCTCTGATGCAGTGCACACAGCACAGCTGCAGTGGGGAGGCACGGGAGTGTGCGGTTGAGGTGCTGTGGACGCTCTCCGGCCAAAGCGCCGAGAATTGCACTCTCATCGCTGCAGCCGGGGGCATCCCTGTCTTGGTGAGCTGCCTTGACCTTGGATGCGATGAATGGATCCAAGAATATGCCGCGCTGGCACTGGCCAACCTGGCCGACCGCAGCCCCGGCTGCCGGGCCCGCATCGCAGCGGCTGGCGGCGTAGCGGCCCTGCAGCAGCTTCAGAGCAGCAGCCCATGCGAAGACTTGCGGAAGGTTGCAGCTGATGCATTAGAAGTCATCACTGGTGGGCAGTGAGCGCAGCAATATGGCAGGTGCCGCCGGCATTCATGCACGCACAGGACTGAGCAGCTCCCAGTCCCAATGTAGAGCACGCAGCTCACCAACCCATCAAGCACCCCATCAACACACCCATCTGCCTCTCTGCTTGCTTTAGCTTGCCTGTAATGCCAACACGTTTGGTATTTTGCCATTGCTTCATGTGTGCTCAACCACTTATAGACTGTAGCATGTCACGTTTCCTTGTATCATGCGGCACAGAGGTGCAGCGGGACAGGTACCAAGGCAGCGGCAGGCTAAGGGCAGCGGCAGCGTACGCCGCCCATGTGCTTGCTTGCGTGATTAGCTGGCGTCCCGGAATCTTGCTTACATGAAGTCCCCTTGAAAACCCCAGCAGACCTTTCCGGAGGGAAACCACCTTGTCGCTGTTCCCGCTAGCTCGTCTTGGCGCCCAAAAAAACCTGCACTGCTGGCAGCGGCCCTTCCCATGTTTCTGTCGCTTGCCCACACGTCTACATCACTCCAGCAGCCATTTAACGCCGGGACCGAAGCGTCAGGGAGCAAGAGCGGAAGGCGCCAAATGCGTGCGCTTAGCCGGGTCCTGGCTGTTTCGGGGGCTGCTCACTCGCATGCGTGGGCGTCAGCTCTGTGGTCGGCAAGCGAGCGGCCCATGAGCACAGCAGCGGCAGAGCCTGAAGTGTTCGGGCATCTGCAGGACACCTCGCTCCTGCGCACGCAGTGCTACGTTGGGGGGCAGTGGATTGACGCCTCTGATGGTCGCACGCTAGAGGTAATTTGCGATCGCTGCGCTGGGGTTGGCCAGCAAAGCCCCGCCGCCGCTGCCGCCGCTGCCACGAGCGCCGCCGCGAGCGCTGCCCTAGCTGCACTTGTGAAAGGCACTTTGGTGCCTCTCCACCATCTGCCTTTCTTTACAGGTGCTGAACCCCGCAACGGGGCGCTGCATAGCACACGTGCCGCGGTGCGGCGCAAATGAGACGCGTGCTGCAGTGGCCCATGCGGCGGCGCAGTTTGAGCCGTGGGCGGCGCGGCCAGCCAAGGAGCGGGCCATCATCCTGCGCCGGTGAGTGAGAGCATGTGCCAGGGGGGGAATGGCGTGGTGCAATGGCACCGGGAGCGTCTGCGCCTGCGCCTGCGCCTGAGCCAAGCTGAGGCCAAGGGGCGGGCAACACCACCCCTGCCCCTGCTCTGGCAGGCTGTTGCACCAGGCCCGCCGCCCCGCTGCCTCGAGCGCTGACACATCGTGAGCCGTGTTGTTGCCCCCTTGCAGGTGGTACGACCTCGTGGTTGGTGCCCGGGATGACATCACCAAGCTGATGACGCTGGAGAGCGGCAAGCCACTGGCGGAGTCGCGCGGGGAGTTTGACAATGGGTGAGGATGGAGATGGGGGAGGTGCGAGGTGCGCACGGTGGGGAGTGTTGCGTTCCGCGGGAGGGGTGAGTGAGGCTGGAGCTGGCGGGGAGGGCAATGCTGCCAGGCAAGAATGCCCTGCTGAGAGCCGCCGTGCTCCGAGAGCCCCTGGCTCTGCTACTCTCGACTTCAACATGCTTTCCCTGTGCCCTGCGCTTGCTCGTCTCACTGCACACGGCCTGATGTTGCAGCGCTGCTCAATGCCAGCAGCACATCTGCACCCCTGCCTGACCACCCCGCTGCCACCCGTGCTGCCCTGTGATGCCCCTGCAGCGTGGCCAGCATTGAGTGGTTTGCAGAGGAGGCCAAGCGCACCTGCGGGGACGTGCTAGAGTCGCCCGACCGCCACCGCCGCTTCATGGTGGGCAGGGTGGCGGCTGCGGCGGTTAGGGTGTGACGGGAGGTGCAGGGGTCGCAACGCAAATCGGTGTGGAAAGTCGCCCTGCCCCTGCGCACCCTAAAGCCTGCCCCTGTGGTGCTCCCCATGAGCTGCTGCAGGTGATGAAGCAGCCTGTGGGCGTGGTGGCCGCCATCACCCCCTGGAACTTCCCCTTCTCCATGATCACGCGCAAGGTGTCGCCCGCCCTGGCCGCCGGCTGCACGGTGAGGCAGGGTGGGGCACGCGGGGGCAGTTGGGCGGTTGAGCAGTGGGCAGATGCTGCATGGAAGGCAGAGCGTGTTTTCAGATTGGTGTGGATGGTGGCCGTCGAGCTCACGGAGGGGGAAGCAGCAGTGGACAGGGACTGCTTGCAAGGGTGTCTGTCCTGAGTCAATGGCAGATGGAGATAGCCTGGCTACGCCTGCTTCCCCACCTGCCTACCTTAATCCCACTGGCACATTGCCTTGCGGCCTGTCCTCCTGGCTGCAGGTGGTGCTCAAGCCCTCGGAGATGACGCCGCTCACAGGTGGGGCTGAGCTCACAGGGCCTGGCCTGACTCCGGCCCTAGCCTCCGGGCATGCCTGCCTGGTATGCACCCAGCTGCCAGACCCCTGTGCTGGCTGCTCCATGCCGTCAGCTGCTCCCCGCCGTCCGCCCAGATCCCACCTGCTCCCCCACTGCCCCCCTGCAGCCTTTGCGCTTGCCGAGCTGGCAGAGCGGGCTGGCGTGCCCCCTGGGGTGCTCAACGTGCTGTCTGGTGATGCCCAGGCCATTGGCGACGTGATGGTCAAGTCGGACTTGGTGAGCGCGGGATGGCATGGAGCTCTGGTTGCCCGGGGTCGGAGGTGGGGAGCATGCCTAGCAATGGTGCTGATGCCGATAAGTGTGTGTTTCAGGGGTGCGTCACAAGGTGCGCTGGCAGCCGGCGTTGTCACCCTCCCGCCCCTCCCCTCCCCCTACCACCACTCCCCCAACCGCCCGCAGGTGCGCAAGATTGGGTTCACGGGCAGCACGGCGGTGGGCAAGCTGCTGATGGCGGGGGCGGCCAGCACTGTGAAGCGCGTGAGCCTGGAGCTGGGGGGGAACGCGCCCTTCATCGTGTTTGAGGATGCAGGTGGGAAGTGGGGGAGAGAGGGCAGCAGGCAGGCCAGGAGGGTGGACGGCATGTTGAAGAGCACGTAAATTGCTGGGCATTGGGGCCGGGCAGCTCCTGTACCCACCCAGTGCCTGCTCACTGGCTCGCGGTGCACCACATGCCCACGGATCTGCACTCTCTTGGCACGCCACTCCTCTCGAGTGTTCTCAAGCACCTTATTCCCACATTCACCCTGTCCCACGTCCGCACCCGCCAGATATTGAGAAGGCTGCACGCGATGTAGTGGCCAGCAGCCACCGCAACAGCGGCCAGACCTGCATCTGCACGAATCGTGTGCTGGTGCATGTGAGTACCCGGAGGGCAGCTGGCAGTGGGGTTAGGTGTTTTTGGAGGCTGGGTTATTCCTGACTTTATGGGCAGCTGGCAGTGGGTTGCGTGTGACTGGCTGTCGCTGGGATGCGGTGGCATGGGATGGGGTGCGATGTTGGCCAAGGAAGCAGCGCCGGAAGCAAGACAAGGGTGCGCGAACCTGCACGCATGCACATGCTCCCCTTGCCCCGTCCCCCACTGCAGGAGCGTGTGCACGACTCCTTTGTGGCCGCCCTCACCGCACAGGTGTCTGCCCTGCGGGTGGGCAGTGGCTTGGAGCAGGGCACCACCCAGGGGCCGCTGATCAGTGCGGTGGCGGTGGACAGGGTGAGTGGGAGGTGGCTTTGGGGGGAGGGCACGGTGGTGCGTGGACCAGTGAGCCCGATGGCGCCTGCCCTGAGCAGCTGGCTGGGAGGCACAGAGCGGCCTGCTGCCGGCGCTGCCACCCCTCACTCCTGCCACTCGCCGCACGCTCACCCTGCCGCCCTCCCTCCGCCTGTGTGCCCCATCCCTCCACCACCCCCCCAGGTGGAGGAGAAGGTGCAGGATGCTCTGTCCAAGGGTGCAGTGGCAGCCTGCGGCGGCCGCCGCCCTCAGTTTGACAAGGGGTCGCCGCTGGAGGGGGGCTTCTTCTTTGAGCCCACCGTGCTCACAGGTGTGGGGTGGTGGGCAGCGGCGGGCGATGCGGGGGAGGGGGTACGCACAAGGGTACACCCTGAGCCAACCTGGGCAGTTTTGGAGCTCAGTCTGGGGCCACTGCTGCAATGACACCCACACTCCTCACAGCTCGCCCCTTTGCCTGCACGGCATTCCCCCCTGCCCTTCATTCCCCATTCCCCGCAGGCGCCACCCTGGACATGCGCATGTTCCACGAGGAGCTGTTTGGGCCCGTCACCCCCGTCTACAAGTTTGCCTCCGACGATGGTGAGGCCGCTTGTTGTGCGCTGGGAGAGGCAGGCCGGGGCAGCGCTGCCACTTGCTGGACCCTTGCTCAACCGCCTGCTCTCCTGCCCCCACCCTGCAGCGGCGGTGCAGCTGGCCAACGACACGCAGTACGGGCTGGCGGCCTACTTCTACACAAAGGTGGGGGGATGGGTGTGGCAGCAGGGTGGGCAGGGCGGTTGTAGGCGGCTGGGCCAGCGTGATACTGCGATGGTCAGGAGGTGATGCAAAGTCGACCAGTCGTTGTGTGTTTGGATCAAGCTTAAGTGGAATCGACCAGACGGTGTGTGTTGAATTGAGCTCAGGGCATGCTGCAGCCTCCCCAACTTCCCGCACCCTCTCATGGCCCGCCCGCCTGCCCTGCAGGACCTGTCGCGCGCGTGGCGCGTGGCTGAGCGGCTGCAGTACGGCATGGTGGGGGTGAACGAGGTGGCCATCACGTCAGAGGTAGGCGGGGGGTGCGGGGAGGTGGTTGGGATCCTCCATGCCTGGCTGGCGGGCAATGTGCTTGTCAGTGCTGGCCGTGCTGGGTGGCATGATCCGACTGGGGGCACTCTTCTTGCTGCCTGCCTGCCTGCCTGCAGGTGGCGCCCTTTGGAGGTGTAAAGCAAAGCGGGATGGGGCGGGAGCAGAGCAAGTACGGGCTGGCAGAGTTCCAGGACATCAAGTCCGTCTGCCTGGGCATCGGCGAGTGAGCAAGGGCAAGCCGCCCAGGCTGCGGCACGCCAGCTGAGCCGGCTGACCCTTTCTCAGCCCCCATTGTTGGGCAGCCCGTTGTTGCCATGCAAATCCTGTAGTTGCCGCAGCGCCTCTGGCATGTAATCAATCGTGTTGTACAACTGAGCAGAGCTGGGTGACATGGAGCACGTTGTACTTGGAATCAGTCTTGAGCAGACAGCAGCAAAGCCAAAGCAGCACAGTGGCTACCAGCGGTTCCCAAACTTCTCCCGCCGCAGCTCGCTCTCCTCGGTCATGGCGTCCCGTGTGGCCGCCGCCACCGCTCCGCCGCGCAGCAGCTTCTGGGCCAGCCGGGCCCTGGCAGAGGGAGGGTGTTGGGGGGGGGTCAGATGGGCGAGGCAGCTGTGCCAGGCAGGCAGGCACGCAGGGGGGAGTCCACCACCTTGTACCAGGGGGTGCAGGGGCAGCTGTACGAGCCCAGGCAGACGAGCGGGCAGCGCAGGCAGGCAGCAAGTCAAGTCCACCAGCCTAAGGGTCAGGCAGTCTGACAGCCGCACCTGACGCTCATCTTCTTGGGCTGCCGCCCCCTCCGGCCCCGCCCGCCTTCAGCCCCCTCCTCCTGCTGCCCCTGCTGCTCCGCCTGGTCTGCATCCTGCAGCTGCCTAGCCAGCGCCTCGTCGGAGAGCGCCCCACCTGCAGAGTTGAGGGGAGGCATCAAGGAGCAGGAAGGGAGGAGGAGGGGCGATGAAAAGCAGGAAAGCGCGAGAAGCGGTGTCATGAACATCAGAAAGGAGCAGGAAGGGGGGGAGTAAGTAGAAGAAGAGGTACACCCTGAAGGAAGAGAGGCCAAGGAAGCAGAGCAGGGCGGGCAGCAGCCAGGGCGACGTCTGCCAACCTCGCCGCCCCTGCACTTCCCACGCCAGCTGCGACCTCACCAATGACTGCCTCGTTGTAGGCTCGCTCCTGCGCACGGCGTGCACGCTTGGCGGTCCGGCTGTTTGGGTCTGGAGGCAGTGCTGCTGCTGCAGCTGTTGGTATAGATGGCCCGGCACCGCTACCTGCTGCCCCACCCTGGAGGCTGGGCCACGGCATCGACTGCTGCGGTGCCGGCGGTTGTGCATCCTGCTGCTGTCGCTGCGTTGACGGCTGCTGTGGTTGCTGCCGCTGCTGCTGCTGCTGCTGCTGCTGCTGCTGCTGCGGGCGCGAGGGCATGGGCAGCATGAAGAGTTCGTCAAACCGCTCCTGTGGCAGCTCTGCAGCACACTTGAGTTTTTGTATGTTCAGAATGGCTGTGACAGATCCTGTGGCTGCGGCCGAAGCCCAGATGGGCAGCAGGCCTGCCGGCTGCCAGGCGCCCCCGTCGCATGCAGCGTGCACCTGACACAGAGCCCGCCGCCAGCCAGGGCCCACCTTGGTGCACATCCACCGGCCCCCAGTGGTTGCTGATCTCCATGCCGTGGCCGCTGACAAAGGTGGGCACTGCGAGCGAGGAAAGCAGAGCAGGGGACATAATTGCGGGAGGCAGATGAGGTGGGTGGGCGTGCACAGCAAGTGCGGAATGGGGGCGGTCGCAAGCAGCAGGGAGCCGCTTGGTGCACATTGCACGTGCCGGCGAGCCTGCGTGCCCTTCCCACTTCTCAGCTCAGCGCTTTCAACAAAACCTTCGCAGGCTGCACACCCTTGGTACAGCCTGCAGTCAGACGAGCCTCTTCACCTGACTTGGAATCCCAGAACATGGTGTGTGGTCCGGTGGGCAGCACGGGTGCCTGCAGCATTGATAGATACTGAGGGGTCAGTGGGTTGTGAGGGGCTGCGCAGCGGGAGCATGTAGCGGTGCTGCTCATCACCACGTGCCCTTCACACCAACTGTTATGTCATACATGTGCAGCCATCCGGGCAGGAGAGCTCCGCACACCTGGGAAACCAGCCGCTTGCGCACTTCCTCCGGCAGGGTGCTGCTGCCCTGCTGCCGTGGAGGCGGCGGCCCAGCATGCTGCCGCTGCTGCTGCTGCTGGGCTGCGCCGCCCTTCTGCAGCCGCTGTTGCTGCTGTGACAGCACACGTGGTCGAGGTGCTGCGGGGTCCATGATGCGCAGGTAGGGGCTCACAAAGTCGTCGTCCCCGCCGCCCACCCCCTGCCGCCGCTGGCCCTGCTGCCGCCGCTGCCTGGAAGACTGCCTGCCTGGAATCGCAGGCTGCCCGTCTGCTGCGCCCCCCACCTCTGCAGCCTCCCCCTCGTCCTCGCTGTCCCCAAACAGGTCCTGGATTGCCGCAGCCACCACTACCTCCTCCTGCCGACTCTGCCACCCAGGTGCCGCGGCTGCCTCGGCTGCCTGCTGCTCCTCCCGGCGCTGCCGCTGCAGCAGCAGGGCCTCCAGGTCGAGTGCCTCGGCATCGCACCTGAGTGTGGGTTGGGGGGAGGCAGCAAGAGGGTTGGGGACCGGCACCGGACATGTAGGAAGAGGAAGCGCCCCACAACACCTTTGTGCATCATGAGCGTCCAGGGCAAGGCAGGGCGGCTCAAGGCGGGCTTGTGCGCCCCTCTGCATTGAAACCGCACCTTCCCCCCCCCCCCCCCCCCCCCCCCCCCCCCCCCCCCCCCCCCCCCCCCCCCCCCCCCCCCCCCCCCCCCCCCC
>JAPTJF010000432.1:0-53390 GCA_029339195.1 Micractinium sp. NFX-FRZ | reverse complement strand
TGGCAGGATGGCTGGGAGGGATCCTGCAGGTCCCAGGATGCGGACAGGATTGCCACAGGATGCGCCCTTCTTCCCAGCGCGTGTGTGTGATGGTGCCAAGTGCTTCAACCGCACAGGACGCTCAGCCGCTGCACCACGCTGCCATGGTTGGCACAGCTGCACGTGCTTGCTTGCTTCTTCGCAACGGCTTCTTCAAAGATCACCCCCCTGCAGGCGCCTGGGCCTGCACGGCTGTCAAGATGATTGCTGAGAACCTGGCGGACGAGGGGCGGCGGGACAAGTACGACCCGGAAGTGCGGATGTGGGTGTTCGAGGAGGAGGTCGAGGGCAGGTGAGGAGGGGCGTGTTCAAGTGTTGCTTGTTGTCCAGCGAGGGGAGTGCAGGTGGTTGCTGCGGGTGGGGGTGTACGAGGAGGAGGTGGAGGGCAGATGAGGCACACAATTGGGTTGTGTGTTCCCTTGTTGTTTCGGCAGTGAATGCGGGCAAGGTGAGCGGGAGGGAGGGTGGGGGCGTGCGGGCGTTCGCGTGGCGAGGGACCATGCCATAGAAATTGATCATGGATCACCGCCCTGCTCCCCCGGGGGGCCCTCCCGCACCCCCACCCCCACCCCCCACACACACTCACTTTGCCATGTAACTGGCCTGCCCATTGAGCAGGAAGCTGACGGAGATCATCAACGAGCGGCACGAGAACATCAAGTACCTACCCGGGGTGCCGCTGGGGGCCAACGTGGTGGCCTGCGCCGACCTGGAGGAGGCCGTGAGGTGGGGCCTAGAGGTGGCTGGGCGTCAAGGTGTTAGTTGAAGTAGATGGACAGGGGCTGTGGCTTGGCTTGTGCCGACCTGGAGGAGGCTGTGAGGTGGGGGGCTTTGTGGCTGCTATATGTGTTTGGTTCTCGTATGTAGAAGGGGAGAGAGAGGGTGTGCAGGTCAACCGTGGTGGGCTTTGCCGGCTTGATGAGGTTGTGGGGGCAGGGGAGAGGGAAGAGGTGGAGTGGGCAAGGAGGGGGAAGGCGAAGCTGCAGCGAAGAGGCAGAGGCAGGGCAGTGGGAGGGCTGGGTGGGGGCTGCAGCCAGGGTGCTGGCGCCCCGCACCACGTCAACACATTTCGCGCACTGCACTGTGCTCTCAATGGCGCGGCCACCCATGTGCTCTGTGCGCCCACAGGTTCGTGCAGCGCCCCCATAGGCTCAAAGCACAATGCCGGTGTGGCGAATTGGGGGTCTCCACGGTACCCTTGTTCTGCGCCCCGCAGCTCACCTGTGTTACTGAACCGGGCCCTGCTCACTACTGTGTGCATGATGTGCCTCGCTGCAGGGGCGCCACTGTGCTGGTCTTCTGCGCCCCCCACCAGTTCATCCACCGCATCGTGAAGCAGCTGGCGGGGCACGTGAGCAAGGACGCCGTGGCCGTGTCGCTCATCAAGGTGCAGTGC
The DNA here is from genome assembly GCA_029339195.1 of Micractinium sp. NFX-FRZ. Lineage (NCBI taxonomy): Eukaryota > Viridiplantae > Chlorophyta > Trebouxiophyceae > Chlorellales > Chlorellaceae > Micractinium > Micractinium sp. NFX-FRZ. Next base: position 51,955 of record JAPTJF010000432.1, on the reverse strand, counting down.
ACAGAACGTGGCTAACCTGGTATAGGGGTAAACCGGCTCTGTTGGGGCGGCACGCGTGTGGTAAGGAATCGGTTGCTGTCGCACTGCTTGGCGTGAGATTCAGAGCAACAGCCACCACGTTTTCAGTGGGGGCAAGGCAAGTTCCGGCGGTGCTGAGCTGGCACCCATTTCCACCGCAGGGCATGCGTGTGCGCCCCCTTAGCTCGCAACCCTCCAGGACCCCAGCCCCCACTGCTTCACCCCCGCCCTGCCTACATGCTCTTTGTCCAACTGTGCAGGGCATGCGCGTGCGCCCCGACGGCCCCCAGCTGATCAGCGAGCTGGTGCGCAAGGAGCTGGCGCTGGACTGCAGGTGGGTGATCTCTTTGTGCTGTCTTTTCGATGAAGAGGTGAGGGAAAATGTGCCTTTCTAGGTGGCTGCTGGGTCTGTGGTGCACAAGGCCAGGGAGCTGGCGCTGGGCTGCAGGTGGGCTGCTTTCTTTTTGCTCGCTGCATGTGCCCCCTGCTGTGGGGGAGAGAGCCACACAGCCTGGTGCGCAAGGAGCTGGCGCTGGACTGCAGGTGGGCTGATCTTTATTTCTCTTTCTTGATGTGCCGCTCTGAGTGGCTGGGGACGGGCCCCGGGGTCTGTGGTGCGCAAGGCCAGGGAGCTGGCGCTGGGCTGCAGGTGGGTGATCTGTTTTCGCTCGCTGCATGTGCCCCCTGCTGTGGGGCGCAGCCGCGCCCAGCCTCGTGTGTGTGGGACGGAGAGAGAGACAGGCCCCGGGTGTGGTGCGCAAGCAGCTGGGGCTGGATTGCAGGTGGGTGGGCTCGAGAGATACGGAGTGCCGCTGGCAAATCACCAGCATGAGAGCCTGCCCTTGCCGCTGCTCTACTGGTCCTGTTGCAGCGTGCTGATGGGCGCCAACATTATGCGGGTCACGTTGCTCGCTGCCTCACTTCCCCCCTGTGTGTTCCTCTCCTGCCTGTAGTGTGCTGATGGGTGCCAACAGTGCAGGGCACATCACTCGCTGGCTCACTCCCCCCTGCCCTGTGTGTTCCTCCCTGCGTGCAGTGTGCTGATGGGCGCCAACATTGCGGCGGACATTGCTCGGCAGGAGCTGAGTGAGGCCACCATTGCCTACAGCGTGCTGGACCACGCGCAGCTGCTGCAGGCGAGTGAGGGGCAGGGCGGGTGGGCGGGGTGCTAGGCTAGATGCGCAGGTGCTGCAGGCGGGTGTGGGGCGGGGATTTTGTGGAATGGCTTCACATATTTTGTAGACGCGGAGACAAGGGATCGTGCTGAGCCGCTTCTGGCTGTGAGGGGCGGGGTGGGTGTGGGGGGTGCTAGACTAGACGCGCACCTGCTGCAGGCGGGTGTGGGGCGGGGTGGGTGGGGTGGGTGCTGGACCACATGCAGCTGCTGCCCGGCAAGCGGGGCGGGGTGGGCACAACTGGGGGGCAGCCTGCCTGGCAGTGAGATCACATGCATTTTTGCCACACTCTGCGAGCACGGTACGTTACGCTGGTGCCTGGCACCTCCCTCTTCTCCCAGCCATGACCTCTTTCCCTTGCTCTTGACCCCTTACACTTCTTGGGGCGTTTGTGGGGCGCCCCTCTTCTGCGCCCTCTGCATTCCGCACCCGTGCTGTCTGCTTGCCCTCCCGCTTGCAGCTGACTGCAGACACAGCTGTTGAGCGGTCACACTCCTGGGCTACCCTGGCGCCGGAAGCCTGCCTATCCCCCTCCGCTCAATCTGCCGTAGCCGCGTGCTGTGTCCTGTGCAGGAGATCTTTGAGCGCCCTTACTTCTACACCACCCTGGTGCCCGACGTGGTGGGGGCGGAGATGTGCGGCACTCTGAAGAACATTGTGGCCCTGGCGGCTGGATTCGTGGAGGGGCTGGGCTACGGTGGGTGGTGGGGTGCCTGTGGGTGGGTGGACTGCAGTGGCTGGAGTGCGGTGGTTGAGGGAAGTACGGGTGGAGTAAGTACTGTGCTTGGAGTGGGATGGCGGGCTGTGTAGGTGGGCTGTGTAGGTGGGCCTGTGATCACAAGGGAGGCATGCTGCGGGATTGGCTGCCTGGGCTATGGTGGGCTGGAGGGCCACGACCGGAGATGCGCAGCACCATACGACAGCGTGGACCTGGCCGCCGCCGCTGCTGTGGATGTGGTTGGGCAGGCTGATGGTGAGGTGTGTGGGGTGGTGCAATATCCCAGCTGGCAATATCCCAGCAGGCAATATCCCAGCCCACTGCTGTGTCCAAACTCCCACCGCGTGTCACGCCCGGCACGCAGTTCACCCCCCCATGTCTGCCCCTGCATGCAGGCCCCAACACCAAGGCGGCTGTGATGCGTGCCGGGCTCAATGAGATGCGCCGCTTCGCCAAGGCGCTGTATCCGACGGTTCGGGACGAAACCTTCTTTGAGGCCTGCGGGGTGGCCGACCTGATTGGTGAGAGGCGAGGAGGGGGGAGAGGGTTTGCGGGAGAGGTGCCTGCACCAATGGCGTGCAGGTGCAGGCGGCATTCGCTTTGTTGTGCCGCTTCAAACGAGGCGCAATGGTTGGCAGCTGCTCGGCAGCCCTGGGGGCGCCTAGTGTGCGCCCTCCCTCGCACACTCCGCCCCCGCCCACGCAGCCCCACACATTTGAGGTGTCTCCTCCCCTCCTCCCCTCCTCCCCCTCCTCCCCTCCTCCCCGCCTCCGCTTCCTCCTCCCCCAGCCGCACTGGGCGCACCCGGCTGACTGCCCACGAATCTGCGTACAAATACTAGTGTTCATCCCCCCTCTCGTACTCTTTCGTTACCTGCAGCCACCTGCTGAGGCGTGCGCAACCGGCCGGTGGCCCAGGAACCTGCGCACTAACATCAATTGCCCCTGTCTCCGCTTCTTCGACCCCTGCAGCCACGTGCTATGGCGGGCGCAACCGGCTGGTGGCCAAGGAGTTTGTGGAGGGGGTGGTGGCGGGGAAGCCGGAGACCTTTGGCCAGCTGGAGGTGCGCAGCTGCGGGGTAGCTGGGGCACGGTTGTTGTGTGGCAGCCGCGCAGGTGGTGGTAGCACAGTGCAGGGCGCAGCGTGCGCACCCTGCGTGGGCGTGCTGGCTTCAGCGGATGTTGAGGCAGAGTGCGGCGCACAGGACTGGGGCAGCGCCCTGCACTGCCTGGTGCGGTGCGCCGGGGGCACGCCCTAGTCAGTTGTGCAGTTGGAGGTGTGCTTGGCGCAGGGGCTGGGCTGGGCTGGGCAGCAGCAGGCACACATGTTTGGGAAGGGGCTGCCCGCTCACATCGTTTCATGACTACCCCCACTCTTCCACCCCTGTGCCTGCCTCATGAACAAGGCCTGCCTGCTATGCAGGATCAAGCTGCTGCATGGCACAACACTCCTGACCAGCCTGCCTGTCTCTCCGCCTCCCGCTGCCTGCTTTTCCCACTGGAACAACCCATCCTCCACCTGCTGCTCTCACTGGTGCATTCCATCTCCCGCCTGCCTGCCCCCTGCCGCCCCTCCCTGCAGGAGCGCCTGCTGAGCGGGCAGAAGCTGCAGGGCACGCTGACCAGCGACGAGGTGCAGGCCATCCTGAGGCGCAAGGGGTGGGAGAAGGAGTACCCGCTGTTCACCACAGGTGGGGCTGGGGAGGCGGGCGGGTAGGTGGGTGGGTGCGAGGGTGGGCGTAGGTTTCGTCCTGCCCTGCCGGGTTGGGGCGACCCTCACGCTCACTGGTGAGGGAGTAGGTGCAGTGCTCCCACTTGCTTCTCGGTGCTTTAATACTCCGGCTGAGGGGTGGGGGATGTTGCAGATGAGCTGTTTGGTTCCGCCTGTACAGGTAGGTTGCAAACCCAACCTGCTCGCTGGGTGCCTGTCGGCTGCGGCACCTCCTCTCAACCCCGCACACACACACCCTGCCTCCCCGCCCGGGCTTGTCCACATGCCTCCATTTTTTTCCTGCTGCAGTTAACCGCATCGTCAACGCCCAACTGCCGCCCTCCAGCATCATGGAGTACAAGGTGGCGGCACAGGTCCACGTGGCAGATGCGGGCGACACGTCAGCAGACGACCTGTCCCGGCTGGCGCTGGCGGGCGCATAAATAAATAAAGGGGCCAGTGAATCTGAATCTGGGCAGGTGCCCCCCCTGCTGCTCGGGCTGCTTGGAACGGCCTCCTGATAAAACAAACGCTCTGCCATCCTCTGTACTTGCTCAATGATTTCTTTCCGTGCGCACCGCCTTTGGTGCACGCAGCGACCCCTCCCCGCACTTCTTTGACCCAACCACCCGCTGGCTGTAGACCCACCCTCTGCCCTGACGCCCCTTTGATTTGCCGATTAGCTAGCGCGCTGCGCTAGCCCGCCTGCCGCCTCTCTGGCGTCCATCTAGATCGCTGCACCTTCTGCAATGTAGCCCGCTGCAGTGCGCTCGAGTGAAGCTGGGGGGACAGAGTGGTGTGTTGGGGGCGGGCGAAGGAGTGCCGGCTGCGAGGGGCCCCGCCGCTGAGCTGCACTTCTCCCACATCAGGTGCTGTCCCTGCTGCTGTTTGGTGCACCATACAGCGCTTTGAGCTTTGGAAAGGGTCTAGTATCGATGTTGTCAAGCCCTGCAAGACGGCAGCTGTGTAGCCAGCGGCAGCAGCAGCGGCGGGTTCAGGGTAGCGGCCGGCGTCCAGTCAAGTGAGGGAGGCGACCGGCTGTGCCTGTGGATCTTGGCTTGTGTCAAGCAGCAGCCGCTTATTTCGCCCTCTATGCCCCGATCCTTTCGGTTCGGAAGTGGGAGGTCTTTGCTGCCGTGGACAAAACGTGGCAAGAACAGGCTGGCACGCCACCTCACCTTCTTTGGTCTTCGAGCACCCTTCGTGCCTTCCTGTTTGACCTCCACAGCATGTCGGAGTCCACGCCCCCAGCCGTGGCTGCAGCGGTGCCCGCGGCCGCGCCAGCAGAGGCCGGCGCCGATGCGCAGGCCCAGGCGCAGGCCTGGGAGACCATGCTGAAGCAGGGCATGCTCCCGGGGGCTATGCCCTTCACTATGCCCTTTGGCCAGGTGCGTGGCGCCTCGCCTCGTTGGCACGCTCGCTGGCACCCGCTGGCAGCCCCGTCGGCCTCGCTAACTTGCACCCTTTGCCTCCCCATGGCCGCAGCCGTTTATGTACCCGGGCTTCATGCTGCCCGGGCTGATGCCCGGCTTCGGTCTGCCCGCCGAGGGAGAGGCCAAGGAGGGGGAGGGCAGCGGCGAGGTGAGGGTCCCAGCTGGGTGCCCGGGTGGGCACGATCCCTGCCTGGGGGAGCAGGAAGCCGACGGTCATCCTGACGTGGCTTCGGCACGTTGTTTCGGTGCCCTGCCTGGCCGTTGAGCGCCCATGTGCGTTGCACCTGCAGGACGACGACGACACGGAGGATGAGGAGGGCGATGAGGACGACAGCGGCAGCGAGAAGGAGGGGCGGCCCAAGCGCAAGCGGGCGGCACGCGGCGCCGCCAAGAAGGCGAAAACAGACGCGGATGTGAAGAGCAACAGCAACGCGGCGCTGGCCATGCTGGCGGGTGCAGCCACCAAGCCGGGCACCGTGCCGGGCGCCATCCCCGCGGCCGCGGCGGCGGCGATGCAGCAGAGCCTGGAGGGGATGTGGGGCACGCTCAACGGCGGCGCCACGGCGGCCGGCATGCCCACCACCACGTCCCAGCTGGATCTCACCAAGCTCACCACCGCGGAGCAGCAGCAGCTGCTGGCGGGGGAGTTTCCGGTGAGCCAGGCAGCGGGGGCGGGGCGGGGCGGGCGGCGGAAGTGGGGGAGGCAGGGCGTGTGCGCGAGCGCCCCGTCAGCGGGTTTGGTCGCCAGCGCTGCAGCCAGGCTGGCACCTCCCCCCTGCCGTGCAGCCCTGCACCGTGCGCCCCCTGCGCCGCCGCGGCGTAGCTTGCGTTGCTGTGACCTGCATGTTACTGCCTAACAGCTGGGTGGCTTGCTCTGGCAGTGGCAGTCTGCACTTGTGTGCTGCACGCGTGGCCGCCCAGTCAGCAGCGCGAGCGCCACCTGTCGCCCCTGCGCCTGTCCCTCTCCTCACCCGCCCCCTTCTTCCCTCTCGTCTCCCTTCCCTTCCACGTCCGTGCCTGCCGTCTCCTTCCCTCGTCCTCCCTCCCCAGCCCTCACGCTCCCATTCCTAGTCCCTCTTCCAGCCCCCGCATGGCAGCACCTGCCCGCCCCGCATTGCGGCACCAGCGGGCGCGCCCTCCCTCCCGGCTTTGCTACCCTCTTGCCTCACCTCCAACCCCTTTCTCGTTCTTGCCTCACCTCCATCCTCCTGCTCGCGATCCCCTGCCTGCCAATATAGCGATGGAGGAGCGTGCGGCGCGCACGCCGTGCACACCGGCGTGCACGCCGTGCCATCCGCGATGCCCTCCTCACTGCTGCGCTAACCTGGGCTTGTCCTGTGTTAGTACTCCCAGATGCAGGGGGTGGGGGACGAGCGGGAGATGAAGCGCATGCGGCGCAAGCAGTCCAACCGCGAGTCGGCGCGCCGCTCCCGCCTGCGCAAGCAGGCCGAGTGCGAGCAGCTGGCGCGGCAGGTCAAGGACATGGGGCAAGGTGGGCGGGTGGGTGTGTTCAAAATTAAACGCATGCCCGTGTCACGCAAGGGGGCATGCCTGTAGTATAGGGTGGGCTCAGCTGGCGCGGCCGGCCAAGGACCTGGGGCAAAGTGGGTGAGTGTGAGTCAGTGTGTTGTGGGGTGGCGGGGCGGCGGGGCGGCGGGGGCGCATTAGTCGGAGCGTTCCTGAAGGCACCCTGCCCCCTCAGTCAAGTCCAGTCTCAGTATCAAAACTTTGGCGTGCACGTGCCAGAAAGTGGCTGCCGCTTGTGGCAGGGTGGGCGCATGTGGCAGGCAGGCAGGGCCTGTGCTGCGGGAAGTTGCAGGCTGTGGCGGGAGCAGAGGCTGCCTCGGCGCCTGCAAACCCAGGGGTGCCGCTTGTGGCAGGGTGGGAACAGGGAACGGCAGGTCAGGGCCTGTGCTGCGGGAAGTTGCAGGCTGTGGCGGGAGCAGAGGCTGCCTCGGCGCCTGCAAACCCAGGGGTCGTGTGCCGCCTTCCTCTGTGCGCAGAGAACGCGCGGCTGAAGGAGGAGAAGATGCAGCTGCTGGCCCAGATTGAGATCCTGAACGCCAAGCTCTCCATGAGCTCCGCATTCGGGGCGGTGCACGCGCTGGGCGGCGCGGTGAGTGCCTCCTGTGCCGCGCCTGCCGTTGGTTGCGTACCGCATGCTGGGGGAGGGGCACACGTGTGGGTGCGGTGCACCCGCTGGGCGGCGCGGCGAGTTTGTGCGGGCATGCAGCCGTGGACGGCTCCCTGTGCCCTGCAGCGCCCATGGGTGGGCATGCCGTGTGTGCAGCATGCCAGGCGGCCAAGCAGCCGCCTGCCTGCCTGCCTGCGCATCCGCCCTTGCTCACACGTTCTGTGCCTGCCGCTCTTCCCTGCCTGCCAGCCTGGCGACCTTGAGAAGATCCAGGCAGACCTGCGGGCCAAGCAGACGCAGGACATGCACAGCATGGCGGCGGCCATGGCGCAGGCCATGCAGGTCAGCCATCTCACTTTATTTGCTAGGAAGTCCACTGCGTCTGTTTAGGTTCCGTGCTTGCCTGGCGTGCGTGAGGCAGATGGTTCATTGCGCTGCCTGGCGTGTGAGTCCCTCTGGTGCACTGCGCTGCCTGACGTGCATGGTCCAGGATCCATGGTTTCTTGTTTTGCCGGTGTGTGAGGCCCTTTGGTGCACTGCTTTGCCTGGCGTGTGAGGCCCACGGTTCGCTCCCCCGGTGGTGCTCACAGTGCCCACTCGCGCGCTGGCCCTGCCCGCAGGTCAACGGCGGCGCCATGATGGGTGCTGCCGGGTTGGGCATCCCCACCCTGGACCCGTCTGCGCTCGAGGGGAAGACGGCAGAGGAGGCGGCGGCGCTAGCGGCGGCGGCGGCGGCGGCGGTGGCGGCCGGCGAGCCGCTGCCCGGCGGCGATCTGCAGGGTCACCAGCAGGTGTAGTGGGGCCAGCGCCACAGTGCCGAGCAGGCCCAGCCTCGTGGCCCCACCGTCTCACCGGGGCGGCCTGGACAGTAGCCTGCACCCTCCAGCAGCCACGGTGCGCCCGCACCCTACATCAAATTCCAAACGACGCCCCTCCCTCCACACATTCCGAATGCGCTCCCTCCCTCCCTCCGCCTGCCCGCCCCTGTTCAGCTGTTTGTTTGCCACCTCGCCCCTCCATGCTCCCCGCCCCAGGCAGGGCACTGACCCGCCCTTGCCCCTGTATCGTTTGAACCCCGCACCGCACGCCCCACCTCCACGCCCGCGCCGCCTACTGCACAACGATGCACGCTGGCCAGCCTAAGCGGTGGGGCCCGCTGCCAGGACCCGTCCCCCTCTTGGTTCCTGCCGACCAGCGCCCAGTCTTTGCGCTTTTTTCCACATTTCGTGTGTGTGCTCAGCCCAGGGGCCTGGCATCTCTCCCCAGCCTCACGCACCACCCACCCGCCCACCCACACGTCCCTTGCTACCCGCTCCTGACTTCCCGACTCCCGACTAGACCCTCCCTGACCCGTCCTTGGCACGGCAGCGCGCCGCCCCACCCCATCACAGCAACCACAAATGCCGCCTTGCCCCGCCCGCCCCTGCTGGCACGAATTTCATTCTTAACGGGCCCTTGCTGTCCTGCCCTCAGCTGTTGCAACACCCGGGCCCTCCACAGTGTGCACACGCAAGGTGTCTGAGCAGAGAAGAGAGGGGCATGCGCGGTGGTTGATGCCTTATCGCGCCGGAAAGAAGTGAAGCGGCGTGGAGGATGCATCGGTAGCAGGGAGAATGCGGTGGGGTGCCTCGGCATACTAACGGCGAGCAGGGTGCACACCCGGTAGGGCGGGCATAGCATGCGCAGCAGCAGCAGTGCCAGCACCTGTAGTGTGACCGCACTTGTACGTGGTTGCACGGGGCTTGGTGTGCAGGCTGGCAGTCCGATTGAGGCAGATTCTCAAGGGAAGGGAGTACAATGGGGGACAGGGGAGCACAGCAGTGGGGGCAGGGTGCACTACAGTTGGGGGTTGAAAAAGGGAGCGGTGCACGGCACACCACAGTGGCTGGCCAGCCGAGGAGCTGTGGGTGCTGGCAGGATGTGTGGGCCCAGGGAGCACCAGAGGACCTGCTGGGGGCAGGGCACAAACAGGTGGGGATGTGTCCCACTGTGGCTGGCAAGCTGGGGAGCTGTGGGGGCTGGCAGGATGGCAGAGCGGGTCTGGCAGAACGAGTGAGGTAGATGTGGGGCCAGGCGGAGTTGTGACCCCCCAAGAGGAAGGAGGGCAGGCCGCAGCTTGGGGTACAAGGCACGCAGGAGAGAGGGGACGCAAGGCGTGCACGGCGGATGAGCTACAAGGTGTTGTTGTACTGCAAAGAACAGTGCATGTGCTGCAGGGCAGGGTGCCGAGTGGGGGCAAGCGCATACCCAAAGTGCCGCTGTGGCGCGGCGGCGCGAGGGGGGGATGCTGGCAAGCGCGCACGGCCCCGCCAAAAGCCAGCCGGCACCGCTGTGTGTCCCTGCATGCACTCTGCTGCTCCCACCAGTGTTGAATCGACACTGTCTCTTCTCAGCGGCTGTCCTCAGCTGGCGGCGTCGCTGGCGGGGCGGGAGGCGTCCGTCCCCTGAACAGCAGGAAAGGAAAGGAAGGAGCAAAAGGATGTCTTACATGAGAACGTGCGCACATCGCCGGCACAGCAGGCAGCACGATGCGATGAAGCAGCCAGGAGGCAACGGGCAGCAGCGAGAACCGGCTCTAGAACGGCCGGTGCACACACACAGCGATGCTCAGGCTCGGGCACGGGCAGCAGCAGCAAGCAGCCTGCCCCTGCTGAGCACGCGCCCTGCTTCCCAGCAAGCCTGGAGCTCCCAGTCGGAACCAACACTCCCTACCTGCTTGTCCTGCTGCTGCTGCTGCTGCAGCGGCCGCTTCCTGGCGGCTGTGTGTGCTCGCATGTGTCCGTCATCGGCTGGCTTTCACTGTCCCCACTAGCATGCTGCTGCTCCCAACCGCTCAGCTGCCGCACAAGTGCATCGTGCCTCAGCACGAGAGCAGCCAGTGCCGCTGCCTGCCGCTGCTCGCTGGCTGCAATCTCTTTCAGCACCGACCGCTTGCTGGCTGCCACGGCTTCACTTAACCGCCGCTCGCTGTCTGACTGTTCTCTGGTCAGCCGCCGCTCGCTGTCCCACTGTTTCTGGGTCAGCCGCTGCTCGCTGTCCCACTGTGCCTTGGTCAGACGCCGCTCACTATCCCATAGTTCTTTGGTCAGCTGCCGCTCGCTGTCCCACTGTGCCTTGGTCAGCTGCCGCTGGCTGTCCCACTGTGCCTTGGTCAGCTGCCGCTCGCTGTCCCACTGTGCCTTAATCAGCTGCCGCTCGCTGTCCTGTCGTTCTTTGGTCAGCTGCCGCTCGCTGTCCCACTGTTCTTTGGTCAGACGTGTCAGGTCGCTGCGCAGGTTGTCGATGGTCAAGGTGTTGTAAATGCTGCTATAGACCACGTATCCCAATCCGTAAAACGCCCACATAGCAACAGACGTGATGGCCACCTCATCCAAGGACATCAGTGCCACAACAGGGGCCTGCCGGGCCCGGGGGCGCTGGGCACGCCGGCGTGCTGGCAGCAGGCAGGGCATCGGCCCCGTGCGCAGGCCGCGGCCATCCAGGGGCGGGCGCCTTGCGTGGCTGAGGCCCGGGATGCTGTGGAGGGCGTGCATGGCGCCAGGAGCTCGCGCTTCTGCGCAAAGCTCAAGCCTTCCTGATTCCGGGGAAGAAGGAGCCTGCGCAGGCCTGGATAGAACGGCGCTGTTCTGAGCGTAGAACTGGGCCAACATGGGGGTTTGAAGACCGAGGATCTTCGAGGAGAGATGGGGCGCTTTCCAGGTGCCGCCCGCCTGGCCAGGCATCCGGCGCGGTGGCGCCGCCGGCAGCGCCGGGGGAAGAAGAGTGCTGGCAGCCTCCAGTTGGCCCCTTTCCCCTCCCGTGCATTGTCGTGCCCAGAAGTTTTGTCGTACAAATGCGGCCTCCTGGCGGCATGGCACCTTCCTCAATACAGGCGTGGCCTCCTTCCCTCTTCCTGCCTCCCCCCTTGAACAACTAGCACTCCCTACTCAGCTTTTTGCCCACATCACAGCTTGACTGTTAGGCAGAAGCTGACCATGCACCATTGCAGCAGCATTGAAGTTTAGCATTGCAGTTTCATGCCTGTGCCATTCTTCTTCCTACCGACCAGCGCCCACTCTCTGCGCTTGCTCCACATGTGTGTGCACAGCCCAGCCCTCCCGCCTCACCCATCCACTGGGAGGCACCCTCCCACTGGGTGGCACCCTCCCACTCACCGACATGTCCCTTGCTACGCACCGCTGTCTTCCCGACTCCCGACTAGACCCTGCCTGACCCGTCCTTGGGCACGGCAGCGCGCGGCCCCAACCCATCACAACCGGAGCAGAGGCCCAAGGCATACACATGTGCATGTGCGAGAGGAGGCAGCGTGGATAGGTGCCACGATGGCAGAGAGGGCCTGGCAGTTCAGAGGGTCTAGCATGCGTGCAGGCAAGAAGGTTCGACCCAGGGGAAAAGAGGGCACACGCCGCAACCCAGAGGTACAAGGCAAGCAGGGAAGAGAGAGGTACACGGCAAGCAGGGGCGAGAGAGATACACGGCAAGCAGGGCAGAGAGAGGATGCACGGCAAAACAGATGGCAGAGGCAGGCAACGGGGTAGCATGTTTTTCTGTGCAAACAACACGCCCTCACAGGTGTCCTGGGTGGGGCAAGCGGCTGCTCACAGTGCTGCGGGGCGATGGGAGGGCTGCCCTTCTGCATCCAGCCAGCACCAGGCAGCCGGCACAGCAGAACGGCCTGCTCGCACCGCACAGCTGGGCCACCCTTGTTCTTCACGAATCATTCGCAGCCGCCGCCACTGTCGCTGCAATCGCTGCTGCAATCGCTGCTGTAATCGCTGCTGTAATCGCTGCTGTAGTTGCTGCTGTAGTCGTTGCTGGTTGCGCCGGCATCGTCGCTGGTGTCGCTGCGGTCATCGGGCCCCTGAACAGCAAGTCGCAAAGCGTGTGAGCAAGCAGCGCGTGTGAGGCCACACGCCGCTGTGCACAGGCTTTACTGCCAAGGCTGCACCAAGCAGCCTGCCCCGGCTGCACACACGCCTGCTCGTGTGCATGCTGCCCAGCCAGCCCCACATGCGCGCTGCCCAGCACGCCTGGCACTGGTTGCGGTGCCTGGGCCTGAGAACCAAAGCACGCAGACACCCTGCCAACCCTCCTCACCCAGTACTGGAATTGCTGCCCTTGGCCCAGCTGTGTGAACGATGCGTCATAACTGCTCGAGCTCGTGCTGGACCCCCGCGCTGTGGCCTGCTGTGCTCCCTTACGGCCGCCTGCTGCACGCCCCCGGCCGCCTGCTGCACGCCCCCGGCTGGCTGCCCGGCCGCCTGCACGCCCCCGGCCGCCTGCTGCACGCCCCCGGCCGGCCGCCCGGCCCTTGCGCTGAGGCTGCGTGAGCCTCCACCGCTGGAGGATCCAGGATGACAGCATCCAGTATGCCGCAAAGAACCCGGCAAGAAGACACAAGAATGCAATTGCTTGCAGCGGCGCTTCGCCAGAGACCAGCTGTGCCGCAACAGGGGCCTGCTGGGCTTGGGGCCGCTGGGCACGCCGGCGCACCACCGGCGCCGGCGCCCCATTCGCACCAAGCCGCCAGGGCATCGGCCCCAGCCGGAGGCCGCGGACACCCAGAGCCGGGCGGCTTGCGTGGTGGAGGATGCAGCTGCGGTGGAGGGCCTGCATGGCTCCAGGAGCGCTTCTGCGCAAGCACAGGCCCTTCTGGTTCGGGCTGGGTTCGGGGCGCAAGAGTCTCGGAAGAAGACTATGAGAGGTGTGGACGAAGACGCGCACGCTTGCATGGGCGACCTGGGGCTTTGAAGACCCGGGAGAGATCCAGGAGGGCGCTTTCCAGTTGCCGCCCACCTGGCAAGGCGGTGGCGCCGGCGGCCGCCGGCGGCGCCAGCGGTGGAAGGCTCCACAGCCTCTCATGCCCCTTTCGTCCTGTGCACTCACATGCCACAAGCAAGCAAGCATTTGAGCGTACACATGCAGCCTCCTGTGGGCACGGCACCTTCCCTCGATCCAAGAGTGGCCTCCTTCCCTTGCCTGCCCTCCCCCCTCTGAACATCAGGTCCTCCCGATTCTGCTTTCTGCCCATATAGTTTGATCTGTTATGCCGATGCTGATATGGAGCAGGACAGGATCATTGGAATTCTATCGTCACATTTTCAGGCCTGTGACATTCTTCTCCCTGCCGCTGAGCGCCCACTCTCTGCGCTTGCTCCACATGTGTGCGCGCACAGCCCAGCCCTCCCGCCTCACCCACCCACTGGGAGGCACCCTCCCACTGGGTGGCACCCGCCCACTCACCCACATGTCCCTTGCTCCCCACCGCTGCCTTCCCAACGCCCGACCAGACACGCCCTGACCCGCCCGTTGGCACAGCAGGAGCAGAGGCCCAAGGCATGCACACGTCCATGTGCAAGAGGAGGCAGTGTGGATGAGAGTCACGACGGCAGAGAGGGCCTGGCAGCCAAGAGGGGCTAACGTGCGTGCAGGAAGGCGGGTCGACCCAGGGGGGAGGAGGGCACATGCCGCAGCCCAGGGATACAAGGCAAGCAGGGCAGAGAGAGAGGTACAAGGCAAGCAGGGCAGAGGCAGGCAGAGGAGTCGCATGCTTTTCTGTACAAGCAACATGCATGCGCGCAGGGAACAGTCCTGTAGGGGTGGGGGCCAGCGGCTGCTCAGAGTGTTGTGCGGCGATGCGGAGGGCTGCCCATCCGCGTCCAGCCAGCACCAGCCAGGGCGGCACGGCAGTGCGGCCCTGCTCGCACGACAACCAGCTGGGCCACCCTCGCTCTTCACGAATCAGTCGTCTCCGCCGCCACTGTCGCTGCAGTCACTGCTGTAGTCACTGCTGTAGTCACTGCTGTAATCGCTGGTGTAATTGCTGCTGTAGTCGTTGCTGCTGTAGTCGTCGTTGTAATCGTCGCTGGTTGTGCCGGCATCGTCATCGTTTGCATCCCACTTGCGGGCCTCCTGAACAGCAGGCAAGCAAGCAAGCAAAGCGTGTGGGGCCACAAGCATCGGTGCTCAGTTTCCACCGCCAAGGCGGCACCAAGCAGCCCGCCCGGTTGCACACACGCCTGCTCGCTTGCATGCCGCCCAGCAAGCCCCACATGCACGCTGCCCAGCAAGCCTGGCGCTGGTTGCGGTGCCTGGGCCTGAGAACAAAAACGCACGCCGACACCCTGCCAGCACTCCTCACCCAGTACTGCCAGTCGTACTGCTGCCCTTGGCCCAGCGATGTGTCATAACTGCTCGTGCTGGACCCCCGCGCTGTGGCCTGCCTTGCTCCCTTACGGCCGCCTGCTGCACGCCCCCGGCCGGCTGCCCGGCCCTTGCGCTGAGGCTGCGTGGCCCTCCACAGCCGGAGGATCCAGGATGACAGCATCCAGGCTATCGCAAAGACGCCGACAAGGAGATAAAACCAGTCAATTGCTGTCATCGGCGCTCCGTCGGAGACCATCTGTGCCGCAACAGGGGCCTGCTGGGCTTGGGGCAGCTGGACATGCCGGCGCACCACCGGCGCCGGCGCCCCACTGCCGCCCAGCCGCTGGGGCATCGGCCCCAGCCGGAGGCCGCGGACACCCACAGTCGGGCGGCTTGCGTGGTGGAGGGTGCATATGCGGTGGAGGGCCTGCATGGCTCCAGGTGCGCTTCTGCGCAAGCACAGGCCCTTCGGATTAGGGCTTGGTTCGGGGCGCAAGCGTGTCTGAAGAAGACTGCTAGGTGTGTGGAAGAAGATTTGGACGCTTGCATGGGCGACTTGGGGCTTTGAAGACCCGGTAGAGATCCAGGAGGCCGCTTTCCAGTTGCCGCCCACCTGGCAAGGCGGCGGCACCGGCGGCCGCCGGCGGCGCCAGCGGTGCAAGGCTCCGCAGCCTCTGATGCCCCTTTCATCCAGTGCACTCACATGCCACGTCGACGTAAACCATAAAGGGGCGGCCTCCGGCGGTCATGGCATCCCCCACAGCTAAAAACTGGCCTCAGCTTGCCGCCGGCAGTGGCTACCCAGTGCTCCCCCTGGTCTGGCAGGCAAACCTTGCGGCAAGCTGCACAGTGCCGGCAATGCAGGGGCGCTCAGCAGGCAGGGCAACAGAACAGCGACAGGAAAGAGACAACAAGCAGGAGCAAGACATTGTAAAGGCCAAAAGGGAGGAAGCAGTGCTGCTGTGCATTTGAAATCTCGGTCAGCAGGGAGTTGGGAAGCCTTCGCACACCCGCACAGCGCGCGCCGCTCGCCGCCTCACGCCGCCGGCGTGCCGTGCACGCGCAGGCGGTACAGGCAGGTGTAGCCGGGGTGGCCGTGGTTGGAGGCCACCACGAGGCGCACATGGTCCACCAGCGGATGCTGAGCTGGCAGGTGATGCTGAGCTGGCGGCGGGAGCTGGGGAGACGCGCCGCCCTGAGTGGCAGCGGCAGACACGAGAGGGAAGGTCTGCACCGCGCGCCGGCTTGTAATGTCGTAAGCAAAGGAGCCCAGCAGCATGCCTTGGCCCTGGCCGGCGGGGGACCAGGCACCGCTCGCACCACCAGTGCTCTCGCCGCCGGCGCCACTTGCGCCGCCGGCGCCCTCTCTGCCGCCAGCCTCGCCTGCTGCTGCAGGGGCGCCAGGCGTGGCGGCGGCCGCCTCTGCTTCCGGAGACGCCGGCGGCCTGCCGACGTAGCCAAGCAGAGTGATGTTGCGGGGGGCGGTACGGATGTCGTAAGCAATGGCAGCGGGGATGTGCTCGTAGGTGACAGCTGTGGGGTGGATAGGGCGGGACAGGCGGATGTCCACCCAGCCGGAGGCGCCCACCAGGGGCAGGCAGGAGCCGGGCTGGGAGATGGGGGCCAGCAGGAGCTGCGGGAGCATGGGCAGAGGCGGGGGGCAGGGGTGCAAGGGGTCACGAGGCAGAGTACTACAGGCACAGGCGCCCTAGTAGGGCGCCTGTGCCTGTGCTGATGGGAAGGCCCAGCCAGGCGCCACTCAAAATGCACCACCTGGGTTTGGCGCAACGCAGCCCTGTTTCGTGCACAGTGGGGGTAGCCGCCTGCCGGCCATACATAACCAAGGATCCTCCACTTCACCTCACCTCCCACATTGCCGCCCACGCCCTCCCCGGCCCTCCAGCCCTCCCATCTGCTGCCCTCAAGATACTAGCATGGCTCACCCGATTGGCTTGAGGGTGCACTCCGCTGCCGGCAGTGCCGCCCGCGACAGCCCCCTCCCCGCCGCCGAGCACCTCCCTGAGAGCGCTCAGTCGGGAGGAGGGAGGCGGAGGCATGTGTGCGGGGGAGTGGGCCACCACCGCGGCCCCGCCCGCCGCCAGAGCCCAGTCAGGCTGGCCGGTTCGGTCAGCAGAGAACAAGTCCAGCTCAGCACCCGCCTCCTCCCTTGCCAGCTGGCGCACACGCTCCTCGCTCATTGCCAGTTCAGCACCCAGCTCAGCAGCCGCATCATGCTTGGCACCGCCGCCGCCGACTGCTGCTGCAGGCACTGGCGCTGCGCCCCCGGTCCGCCCGTCGGCGGCACGCTTGTCAGCAGCCGCAGCAGCTGCCGCATCAGCAGCCGCGGCATCAAGGGCTTCCTGCAGGGCGGCAATGTCGGTGCGGGCCTGCGCCAGGTCAGCACCCATGTCAGCCGCCGCTCCCGCCTGCGCGCTGCAAGACCGCTGCAGTGCCTCCAGCCCGCTGGCGGCCGCCACCTGGCGGGTGCTCAGAGAGTCCAAAGCGAGCTGAACCTCGGACAGCTGGCGCGCCAGCTTGGCCCTGGCAGCCGCAGCAGCCGCCGCCTGGCTGCTGACCTGGCGCTCCAGTGCCGCCAGCTGGCGCCCGCCAGTGCGTGCCTGGCTGGCAGCATGCATCCCGCCGACCAGGGCCAGCGTCAGCAGAGCCAGGGCCGCCAGGGCAGGCAGGTTGAGCGCTGCCCTGTCAGGCAGCCTGCTGGCGCCTGCCGCCAACAGGCGATGCCCCAGTGCCACGGCGCTGCGGCCCCGCCTGCGCAGCAGCTTCCGTGCTGCTGCCACCGCACCACCTGCCCCCTCCTCCTCCTCCTCGTCATCCTCCCCCTCCTCGCCCTCTGCCTCCCCTGAGCGTTCCAGCCCCCACTGCCGCTCCTGCCCACCCTCTCCTGGGGGGGCTGGCTCCCCTGCCAGCCCCTGCTGCCGCTGCTGCACCTCATCTGCCTCCTGCAGCACACTCGAGAGGGCATGGTGGGCAAATCAGAGGAACAATATCAGCAGTGAATAACAGCAGCTTGAACGTCCAAGGTCTCCTGCTGCTGCAGTGCACTGGAGTCTGCTCCCTGCACCGCCGTTGAGGGTTTGCGAGGTAACAAGTGGAGCTAACTGGTTGAACATGTGCTCAAGCTGAGCACATGCTCCAGCTCCAGCTCGTCTGCCTCCTGCAGCAAGCGTGTGCAGCACTGCTTGGGCAGCAAACAGGCGTCAATGTTACCAGGCGGTGGTATGGACCTCATAACAAAAGCATGGGGAAAGCATCCATGCTCTTTTGCAGGGCGCCTTGGGAGGCGCCGCACACAGCCTGCTTCATCTCAAGCGGTGCTGTCTCCCCCTTTGCTTGCCTCCCCCTTGTTTTTTGCGCTCACCTCGGACTTGGAGACTGCCCCCACGTTGCTCAGCTGCTTCAGCGACCGCACCAGCCGCTGCGACAGTGAGGGCCTGGGCTGCAGAGCGTCCTCCGCCTCTGTCTGCTCTGTGTCCCCTGCCGTGGCGTCTGTGGCGGCTGGGCGGGCGGCAGCAGCCGCCTCCCCGGCCGCTGCTTCGGCTGCGGCTGCCTCCGCCTTCTTGGCGGGCCGCCGACGTTTGGCCACTGTCTTGGGCTTTGCGGCAGCTCCCTCCATCTGCGTGAGTGGAGATGATCAGGGGCGCTGAGTCGTGCGGCGGCCTTCACAATGTGATTGAAGCAGTATGGATGAATGCTCAAATGATGGCAGACGCGTAACAAGGCCTCACAGGCCAACAGGAGGGTGGAAAACTCCTGCCAGCATGGCCGGCCTTGCTGCTCTGCTCCGTCTGTCTAGGGGGCTGCATGCGTGTTAAAGGGTTGCCTAGAAAACACCCTCATCCCTGGAGGATTGCAGAGCTGCGCGCAGCGCATTCATGACATGCTACGGGCTCTGCGGGCCTGCCTTCAGCGTCTGGGCCTGACTAGCGCATCAGGGCCCATGGAGGAACGGCTTTACGATTGCCTATGCCCCGGGCAGGGCCGCTACACTTCCGACAAAGCGGCGCAGCTGGCGGCCCGGCTGCGCGAGGTGGCGGCTTCCCTGGAGCAGAGTGCTGCTCCTCAGCGATCCACAGATGCCGAGGAGCGGGACAGCAAGCGGCGGCGCAAGGAGCAGAACAGCAGAGGTGCGGGTTGGCAGCGGGCGGGAGGCAGCGGCGGCAGCGAGCCGCCTAGGAGACTTGTTCAGTGCGTGTTGGCGGCCTCGTTGGCAAGCAACAATTTGCTTGCTCTCTCTTCTCGCCGCAGGCAAGGAGCTGGACTTTGGTGCCTACCAGCAGCGCTACGTGGCTCTGGAGCTGCTATACTTGGGGCATGCGTATGACGGGTTTGCCCGGCAGGAGACGACAGACGCAACCATCGAGGTGAGGGTGGGTGGGTGGGTGGGCGGGAAGGAGAGCTTGTATGTCTCGAATACTTGTGACGACTCTGATTGAAACTAGACATACGTGTGAGATGACAGACGTGAGGTAAGAAGAACAATACAGGCCAGCGCGACACCTTGGGTTGGCAGGAAGGGTTCCACTTTTGACAGGTGGTGGACCAAGGAGCCAATCGGGGTGGGGGTAAACGTTGCGGCAGAAGAAGCTGGATGCTGGGCATGGCTGAAGCTGCTGGGCATGGCTTGCATTCCGCCTGCCTGCTGCCCCCGACACTCCCTTCCTCTTGCACGCGGTGTGCTTGCCGGGCGGGCCCGCCTGCCTGCCTGCCTGCCTGGCCCCCAAGCCCACTGCCTGATCTGCCCCCTCCTGCCGTTCGCCTTGCCCTCCCTGCAGGCCCACCTGTTCTCAGCGCTGCGCCTCACGCGGCTCATCTCGCCGCATGCCACCTGGCAGGAGCTGCAGTATTCACGGGGCGGGCGCACCGACAAGGGGGTGTCGGGTGCGTGCTGCGCTGGGTTGTGCATGCACGCTGCGCCCTGCTGCGCCTGTCGTGCCGCGGCGCTTGCGCGGGGGGCGCACTGACAAGGGGCATGGGGTGTGCTGCACGTGCTGCGCTCTGCTGCGCCGGGCCGGCTGGTGCGGTCTGCGCACCTGCCGGCCCGCCTGCTGCTGTCTCCTTGCCGCCCCCGGACACCCATCCCCGCCCCCTACCCCCCGCCCGTCCCTGCAGCGTTGGGCCAGGTGGTGGCGCTGCTGCTGCGCTCGGCAGGGCGTGCCAGCCAGGAGCATGCAGAAGGTGGTCAGGGAGAAGGTCAGGGCGAGGGCCAGGCAGCTGCCGCGCAGCTGCCACCCCCTGAAGCCGAGCTGGACTACCCCGCTCTGCTCAACAGAGTGCTGCCCCAGGACATCCGTGTGCTGGGCTGGACAGACGTGCCGGAGGACTTCAGCGCCAGGTCAGCAGCGCAGCGCAGCACAGCATGATGCGCACAGCATGCATAGCGCGCATGAGCAGCATGCCAGCTCGTGCCGGGCGGCTGGGGCGCAGGTTGTGGCGCGCCCCTGCTGCGCTCTGGCCCCCACTCGCACATCTGCCTGCCTCCGTGCTCGCCATACCGCCTCTCCCGCTTTGCCTTTCTCCCCTCCGCCCCCAAAGCCCCACTCTCCCGTCCCTCTTGTTTACACCCCCGCCGCTCTGCAGGTTCTCTGGTCCATTCCGAGAGTACACGCACCTCATCGCTGCAGCATCACACCTAACCACCCTCATCGTACCATTCATCTTTCCCGCAGGTTCTCTGCCCGGTTCCGAGAGTACAAGTATCTCATCGCCCAAGCGCCGCCGGCGCCCGCCACGCCCGCCGATGCAGCAGCGGCGGCGCAAAGAGGGGAGGCGCACGGCGCAGTGGCAGCAGTCGGTGGCGCAGAGCAGGCGCCCGCTGCTGAACAGGCAGGGCAGGCGGCGCAGGCGGCGCAGGCGCCCGGGCGGCAGGCAGGGCAGGGGCCGCCGGGCGCGGCGCTGGACGTGGGTCGCATGCGGCAGGCGGCTGCTTTCTTCCTGGGGGAGCACGACTTCCGCAACTTCTGCAAGGTGGGTGCTGGGTACTGGCTGGGTGAGCTGGTCGGCAGTGCCAACGGGCGTGCGGCAGCGGCGGCGCACGCTGCGGTGCCTGTCCTGGGCGCGGGCGCGATGCAGCAGGCGCAGCAGCAGCAGCAACTGTCGGCGGCACAGAAGGCTGCCATGTCAGCTGTGGGGAGGAGTGGGGATGAAAGTGGGCGCGAGCTGTGTGTGGGGGGGGGAAAGGGGTGGGCGCTGAGTGGGTGCAGGAGAGGGCGCTGAGTGGGTGTGGTGTGTGAAGGAGCGGACGCTACGTTGTGTGTGGTGGGGCAAAGAGTGGCCGCTACGCTGGGTGTGGTGGGGCAAGGAGTGGGCGCTACTTTGGCATGGTGCTGATGGGGTTACAAGGCAGACCCAAAGGGGGGTTGAACAACGGGGCGCACACCAAATGATCAGTGAAAACCAAGCACTAAAGCGTAGGTTTGTAGTCCTGCAGGTGGACGTGACGCAGGTGCAGAACTTCCGGCGCACGGTGCTCGACTTTCGGATCGAGGAGCTGCCGGGGTGCGGCTGGGGCGGGCGCGCGCTGCTGCAGCTGCACATCCGCGGCTCCGCCTTCCTTTGGCACCAGGTGCGGCTGCATGTTTGTTTGTAAGAGTGGGTGGGAGGGTGGGGATGTTGGGAGGTTGGGGAGCTACAGTAGGTGTCGGCTTGTGCACCGGCGGGGTGCAGCAAGCTGCACAATGTCTGCCCTGAGCGGTGGCAAGCAAGGGGCTTTGCCTGTGGCAAGTGACAGGTGGGCTCACCGCAGCCCCCCTCCGTGCCAATCCGCTGCCGCCGCCCAGCCCCCACCTGTACCACCCAACGGCCTCCCCACGTCCGTGCAATGCATAGCTGCGGTGCTGCTGCTGGTGGCGGGCCCAGGGGAGAGCGGGGGCCTGCCTTTCCTACGTTAACTGCCACTTAGAACGAACATCCTGCCATGTCTGTGCCCACCCCACCCCAACCCGGCCCGTGTTCAGGTCCGCAACATGGCAGCTGTGCTGATGATGGTGGGGCGGGGAGAGGAGGAGCCAGGCATTGTGCAGCGGCTGCTGGACACGGCTGCCACGCCACGCAAGCCGCAGTTCAGAATGGCCTCGGGTGAGCGTACTCCCTTGGGGGATGGAGTGTACTGCCTGGGGCATCCGTGTGCGACAGTCACTGGCACCTGCTGTGGCCTGCCGCCTCTCTGCCACAAGCTCGCTTTGCTTGGCTCTCCCCGCCCGGCTGCCTGCCTGCCCACCGTGGCATGCCGCTTCCCCATTGCCACCAGCCTATCCGCTGCAGCAGGCCGCTTCCCCAGTGCCGCCTGCCTGCCTGCCTGCCCACCCCACGCTGCCCGCCCCCTTGCCTGCAGAGGAGCCGCTGCTGCTGTACAGCTGTGCCTACGGCGGCCTGCACTTCCGTCGCACCCCCGCCAACTACGCGCTTGTGAGCGGGCAGCTTGAAGAGATGCTGACCAGGTGGGTGCTGGCTGCGCTTGTTGCTTATGACCCTCAATGCGCGCTTCAGAGCGCGTGCAGCTGTGCTTGGGTGGGCATGAGCATTGGTGGGAGATGCTGGCAATCCAGGTGTATGTGTGGGCGTGTGGTTGGGCGGGTGGGGTGGGGTGGGGTGGGGAGGGGCGCTGTGTTGCATGTTCACATGACGTCTCTCTTGGCCTCTGTGTAATCGTCATCAAGCAACCAACCTCGCCCTCTCCCTCTCACTGCCGCCTGTTGTCCTGCCTGTGTCTCTGCCTGCAGCCACATGATCCGCGCCGGCATGCTGCACACCATTCAAGCCAAGCTGGCGGGGGATGGCGTGGCGCTGGCCGGCAGCGGCGCCAAGCGCCAGCGCGGCAGCGGCGGCAAGTACGTGCCGCTGCTGCTTCGCTCGAAAGAGCCAACGGTGGAGGAGAGGATGAGCAAGGTGGCAAATGCAAGGGCTGCGGCAGAGGAGCAGCTGGCTGGCGGCGGCGGCGGCAGCGGCCGCGGCAGCGGCAATGGGGGAGCGGGCGCGGGCACAGCAAAACCCGTGTCTGCACGCACTGCAGTGCCTGTGGGCATTCGTGGATGACATATTGATGCTCTGTTGCCCTGATGCCGTGTGAGTGAGAGGAGCACACAGTGTAGATGAATGGACAGTGAGGGCACATTGAGGGGCTGGGTGGAATTGGACTTACTTGTGTGTGACACTGGACTAGATCTCCCAGGCCGCCAGCTGTCCGGCTGTCCGCCCTGGCCGAGGGGCGTGTCGTAGACGCCTCCGCCCGCTCTCTTCATCTCGTCTGCAGCAATCCATCGGCCCGATTGTCAACTGTTCTGTGTTCACGGGCGCCTGAAGCAGGTGCCCGCCCTTAACTCGGAGCGGCGCAGCCGACGGAGAGCCGCATATCGCCTACCAACATACCTTCAGCGCTTCTGCAGGTGCGCGATGCTGCTGTGTGCGCGCCCCTGCTCGCACGGGGAAGGCAATACCATCAGCCGCCGCCGCTTGGGGCCACTGTGGTCCACTAGTCTCAACAGTCCAGTTTAGGTCAGATACAGGCATGCACGTCTCTAAGGGAGGCTGGCATACTTTATGCATCTCGCTCTTCCTTGTCAGGGAGGACTCCCTCTCGCAGCCCAGGTCGGTCCCAGCAGCGTACTGCACACCCGTGAAACGGCCACAGCCGCTGCGGCAGCGGCCGGCAGCGTCGGCAGCACCAAACAGCAGCAGCAGCAGCAGCAGCAGCAGCGGCAGCAGCAGCAGCGGCAGCAGCAGCACGTAAACACCCTTCAGGATCCCCTCCTTCCCCCTGAAATCTGCAGGCTCTCCAGCTCCGCCCGTGACTTGACACCGCAGAGGGCACCCCCGGTACCGCCCCCCCGCCCCGGACCTCAGGTGGGCGTTGGGTTGCGAGGCCGGCGGAGGTCCTGAGGCTGGCAGCAGCAGCAGCAGCAGCGTGAGTAGCAGCCACAGGTGGCCAAAAACAACTGCCCCCGCCTCCCCCACTTACCCCCTGTTACTTACGCCCTGCAGGGCCCAGCCCAGCCATGCCTGTGGAGGTGGTAGCGCTGTTGGCCGAGCGGGCGCGGCAGCTCAAATCGGCGCTCGATACGGCCTCGTCGCCGGCTTGGGGCGCCGCTCTGGCAGGCGACACCAGCTGGCTGTTTGAGGAGCTGCAAGCCAGCGCACACACGGTCAGCGAGGCGCTGCATGCGGCGCTTCACAGCCGCTTTGAGGGCGTGCGGCCGGGCATGACGGATCTGCTGCAGGAGGTGCTGATCATGCTGACCGACCTGAGAGATGATGCGTACAGGCACCTAGCACACTCGTGAGTGGTGGGAGAGTGTGGGCAAGCAGCTGTTGCGCCTGCCGCCTTGTCGCTGCACCCCTGCCCGGCCTGCCCCTGCCACACCGCCCTGCCCTGCATCACTACGCATGCTCTGCCGCAGCACGGAGCCGCATGCTCCTGCCCCGTCATGACGCCGTGCCCTGCCCTGCCCGGCCAGCTGCTGCACCCCATTTTCTTGCCCTTACGCGCCTTGCCGCAGCAGCTCGCTGCAGCACACCTCCCAGCACCTCTCTGCTGCTTCAAACCGCACACTCTCCTCTGCCCGCTGCCCCACATGCCTCCGCAACTGGCTGCATGCTGTGCTGGCAGGGAGGTGCAGCTGGAGGGTGCCGCCACCCTCCTGCCCTGCCTCAACCCGCACCTCGTGCCTGACTTGTGTACGACCTGTCGCGCCAGCCGACTCAGGCCGCGTGTGCCGCCTGCAGGGAGGAGGGAGGGGGGGCCGGGCCCTGTAGGGTGGCGATCTGTGACGGCCTACGGATGCACATGCTGTACTGACTGCACGCTGTGTGCTGTGCCTGCTCTGCAGGGGGGATGCTGAGCTGGAGGAGGCAGACCTGGAGGAACTCAGCGAGAAGGTGCCCCCCTAAGTCGATTGGTTCAGTTGTTGAGCACGCAGAGGCGCAGGCCACATGAGTCGCTGTCTGGTTACCGGAACACTGTTTTCCCAGCCCAGCCCCAGCCCCAGCCCAGCCCCAGTCGCATGCATCTCCCTGTGCTGCGCATGCTGAGCAAGCAGAAGGCAGGCGCTGCCCCCTGACAATAGCCCGCATAGAGCAGCTGCTGGAGCTGTCCGTCCTCCAACGTTGGAGTTAACTGCGAACTGAGGACGACCCACCTCTCCTCCCCTTCATGGGCTGTGCAAGCAGGTGGTGGAAGCCAAGACGAAGCTGTCCATGACCACAGCGCGCATGGACCGGCTGCTGCGGGCGCAGGGGGCGGCTGAGGCGATGTTCGGGCTGGGGCTGGGCCTGCCTGACGGCGCGGTGGCGCCGCTGGCACTGCTGCTGTCGGTGGCGTCCTTCGCCTCTGGCGCAAGCCTTCAGGTGGGTGGGTAGGGTGGATGGTTTTGTAGGGTGTACTTGTGTTGCTGGCACTGCTGCACTCTGTGGCGTCCTTCTCCTCTGGAGCCAGCCTGCAGGTTGGCAGATGTATAAGTGGGTGGTTGTAGGGTGCTTGTGTTGCCTGGTGGCGCTGTAAGGCTGTTGGGGCAGCTGCAGCCGGTGGCAACATTCTCAACGGGTGCGCCAGCCGGCCAGTCGGCTGCCCAGCCGGCACGCTGGTGGTGCGCCTGCTGGTGGGGTTGTCACGCATTCGTTGCCTGGCTGGCGATTGGCATTGCTTTGGCTGTTGCCAGCTGTCAGTGTGGCCTCCTGTTACTGTCACGAGCGCCGGCCAACAGCTAGCCCGGGTGCTGCCAGCGCACGGGATGCCAGAGCCGGTCTGCCAGTGCTGACCCGTGGCATCGGCTATGCCTTTGGACCCCGCCAGTCCTGCCGCCGCCCTCTCATTTCCCTTTCTCCCTGCCCACTACAGGTCATGAGGAGCATTGCTGTGCTGGTGGTTGGGTCGCCGGATGAGCAGGCAGCCGCAGCTGCAGCGCTGGCTGAGCTAGCGGGCGAGGACCCAGCACACCAGGCAGGCATTGCGGCATCCGGCGGCATTCCGCTGCTCATCGAGCTGCTAGAAAGCAGCTGCAGCGCCGGAGTCCAGCGCAGCACAGCGGCAGCACTGGGAAGCCTGGCGACCAACAGCCCGCCCAACCAGGTGGCGGTGGCAGCAGCGGACGGGGTGCGCCCCCTGGTTGAGTTGCTGGGAAGCAGCAGCAGCGGCAGCAGCAGCTGCTACGGCATTGCCAGCAGCAGGTCTCGGCGGCACCAGCAGCAGGAGGAGGAGGAGAGGGAGGCAGTGCAGGAGGCAGCGGCGGCGGCGCTTTGGCAGCTGGCGCAGCGCTGCCCGCCCTGCCAGGTGGCAATGGTTGCGGCAGGCGGCATCCCAGCACTGCAGGCGCTGCTCGGAAGCCGGAGTCGTGCAGTGCAGGGGCATGTCGTGGCGCTGTGCGCCACCCTGTCGACCGGCCGCGCCCACAGGGAAGCGCTGGCAGCTGGCGCCGGCATAAGCGCACTGGTGCGCCTGCTGCTGCTGAGCGAGAGTGAGCAGCTGAGGGGTCTGGCAGCAGCGGCGCTGGCAAATCTGGCGCTGGGATGCCCCACACGCCAGGCGGCCATTGTGACAGCGGAAGGATTGGCGCTGCTGGTGCACCTGCTGACCAGCAGCAGCAGCAGCAACGGCGGTAGCAGCAACGACGGTAGCAGCAGCAGCGGCGGCAGCAATTACAGCGGCAGTAGCAGCAACACCAGCAACGGCAGTGCAGCCAGGCACGCTGCAGGCGCACCGCTGCATGTGCAGGGAGTGCTGCATGCGGGCGCTGCAACATCCTGTCATTTCTTTCATCTCGGCTTTGTGTTTATGTACTTGTCTCTGTCTCTCAAGCATCTCACGCATGCCCGAAGTTAAAAGTTGGCTCTTGATATCTGCCAGCTCAACATGCGCCAGCTGAAGTGCCCCACCCCGCCCCACCGCTCCCTGCACTGTGCCGCCTGGCGAATGTTTTCACCTCGGTTCTGAAATAAGCTTATTTACACTGAGGCCATGTGTAACTGCAAGTTTTCCGGCTGCAGGCGTCTGGGCTGCCAGTGGTGGGCAGAGGAGGAGGCGGTCAAGAGGCGCAGTGTCTGGCAGCATGGCAGAGTCTGGCAGCATGGTAGCAAAAGCAAGTCAGCCACAGCATGCCCATGCCATTTATCGGGGCGTGTAGGCATTGGGGGGCGTTAACATGGGCACGCCCGAGGCAGGTGGCTGGGGTGCCAGTGCAGGCAAACTGTGCAGGGGCACATTCCTAGCCAAGGGGTGGGGCACGCCAAAGCCGTGGTGCATGCTTATGCCCGCTCAGCATCGACACTTTTCACTGGCAGTGTCCACCTCAGGGTGTCCACCTTGTGCAGTCTGGTCCGTTCCTGAATTCGAAAGGCTGCAGAGCTGAGGGGGAAGCTGCCCGGAGCTGCGCAGTCAGCAGTCCAAGAAATCCAAGAGATCCAACAAACAAACTCTTTCACACTTGTGAATCTGGTAGCTAGGAGCACGCGCTACTTTCACGGCCCAGCAGCTGTGCAACAACCGGCAGGCAACCGGCAGGCAACCCATCCAAGAGCATTCGCCCGCTCCGCTCAAGCCGACTCGCTGACCGGGCCCTCCCTTCAGCACAACCACCTGGGACTGGTGCCAGAGTGAGTGACGAACAGCCGCATGGGTGGAGGAGGCATGGGAAGCCTGCATCTGTGTTGCCCCCCCAGCGGCGGCGCCGGCCGCCTCGGGCCGTGTGCCCGCCCGCCTCCCCTGCCTGCCTGCTCCCCTGCCTCCCACCCTGCCCCTCATCCTGCAACCTCACCTGCGTCTCTCCTCCATCCCTTCCTGTCCGAACAGGCCTCATGAGCGCGCTGCGCTTATCTTGCCTCCAGCAGGCCGGGAGCTTGCTCTCAGGGCCGGCCACCCCTCTGGCAGAGAGCGAGCCACGCCTGCCGCTGCGGCTGCAGCCCTCGCTGGCCACGCTGCCTAGCGAGCTGGAGGCCGCCTGCCTGGCGGGGCTCACGCCACCAGACTTGTGCCGCATCGCATGCACCTGCACCACCCTGCGCCTGGCCGCCGAGGTGCGGACAGGAGGGAGATGCCACCGCCCATACACCTGGCAGGAGGTGCCACCGCCCGTACGCCTGGCAGGAGGTGCCACCTCCCGTACGCCGTGAGGGTGGCATGGCCGGCGGGCCTAGACTTGCTCTGCTCCGGCTGGCAGCCTTGCAGCTACCTGCGAGCAGCATGTTTGAAAACGCCTCGTGACTCATCGCTGCCCTGGCCCTGCACCCTGTCCCCCCCTTCCCACCATCCTTGCCGCCAGGACTGCACCCTGTGGCGCCACCAGTGGGAGCGGGAGCACGGGGAGGCCGGCCCCATACAGGTCTGCTGCCCTGTGCTGCCTTCTAGTTCCTTGCGCTACCCTGTGCTGCCCTGCGCGCCCTTTGCTGTTTCCAGCACGGGTGCTCTGATGGCCCTTGGTGCCCCTTGGCGGCGCCCTGCTGTTGCGCTGCCTTCCGCTTGGTCTGCCAGCAAGTGTGCCGTTGTGTGTGTGCCTTGGAAGTCCATGCGACTTCGTCTGGCCATGTCGGAATGGTGCTGTGTGGGGGCTGCCGCAATGCGTAAGGGGTGCTAAGTGTGCCTGCATGCCACACGCCAGCTCACCATCCCTCCTCTGCCCATCTCCCTGTGTGCCCACAGGAGGCGGCGGCGGCGCGCGCGGGCGGCTGGAAGCGTCTGTTTGCCTCGCGCCACGCCGCGCTCAGGGAGGCCGACCCATGGCTGAAGCCCTCCGCCTTTGAGGTGGAGGCCTCGGGTGCGTGTTTTGTGGGGTTACATTTTGTGTGGGATCGTGGTGGTTCACAATTTGGGCCTGGAAAGCACACCCCGTGGGCAGCGGCCCGTGCCTGTGTGCGCAGCTCAGGAGGCTGGCATGGTCGGTTGCATTGAAGAGCGTGCCATACGCTGCCGCCCCGCCAGGGGGCTCTTCCCAATCAGAGGCCTCCTAGTTACCCAGAGCATGCTCTCCCTCGGGAGCACCTCCCCCCTAGCAATGCCTGCCTCGCTGGTGGGCCAAGAGCCTTCTGGCGCAGCGATCGGTGCTTTCAACTGATTCGCCTGCTTGCCTGCCTGCCTGCGGCTGTCCGCCAACCTCCCTTCCCCCCTCCCTCAAACACACGTGCCTGCAGTGGATGCGCTCATAGCGCTGCCCACCTCACGGGAGTCCCAGGCGGAGGACGGCAGTGGGCAGGGGAGCGAGGAGGAGGAGGGGGAGGAGGCTGAGGAAGCGCCGGAGCTGTGCCTCGTCTTCCTGGTGGACGGGTCGGGTGAGCAGGCATGAGTTACGTGTAAACAGGGGTACTGGTCTGTTTGTGAGGCCTGTGGCTTGCAAGAGGAGGAGGCTCAGCTGTGCCCGGTCTTGCTGGTGGAGGGGTCGGGTGAGCAGAGGTGAGTCAAGGCAGGGTTACTGGTGTCTGCATGCACTGTGGAGCCTGTAGTTTGCCACAGGAAGAAGCTGAGCTGTGCCTTGTGTTCCCCGTGTATGGGTCAGGTGAATCGGGTGAGACGGGCGCTGCGCGTTCATTGAATGTGTTGGCCTGTGTGCGTCAGTTGTCGGAGGCCTGAGGCTTGGGAGAGGGGGAGGGCTTCTGTAGCCCTGCTCACATGCGCGGCCCACCATGCGCTGCCACAGCAGGTGCCGGCCCTCGCCTGGTGGAGTCAACCACACCTCCGCTCGACGCTGCCTCTTGTGCAGGCAGCGTGTCGCACGAGGACTTTGCAGTGTTCAAGAAGTTTATGAAGCAGGCTGTGCGGGCGTTGGCGGGCATGCCGCACGCACCCCGGAGCCGGCTGGCGCTGCTGCAGTTCAGCGACTTGCCGTATGTGGAGCAGGCAAGTGTTTGGGTTTGGTTGAAGGCAGGACTGGACAGGAAGGCTTGGTTGGGGGCAGTCGGTTGGCGATTGCTCAGCTCATCAGCGGCCTCCCGTCCTTGAACAGCACTCCATGCTTTTCATTGTGCAGGTAACGGTTGGGTGGGGCTATGATGGGCAGCAGGTGGTGGGCCAGTTGGCCTGGATGCAATGCAGGGGCAGCCCAGCGGGGGAACTGGGTGGATCAGGGGAAGGGTGGGGCGAGACTCCTGGGAGGTGAGCAGGCACGGCAGTCTCCCTGCTGCCCTGCCCTGCCTGCCTGCCTGCCTGGCACAGCTGCAGCCCAGCGTGGTAAGCAGACCCGCCAATTGAGAAACCCCGGCATGCTGCCTGCAGGTCCCAGCAGCAGTGGATGCCGCTCACTTTGAAGGGGTGCTGCGCCGCATGGTGAGACCTCACATCCACATCACCAACTTCGTCTGTTCGGTGTGACGTTGTCTGAAAGCATGCTCAGTTTGAGTGTGGTGCGCCGCATGGGTAGGAGAGGTAAGGAGGAGGCTGGCGTGCACGTGGCTGTGCTGTGCTGCGCTGTGTTCTGCCGCTGTCACCCATTGTCTCCCTTGTTCACCTACACATTGTCATTTTGCAGTCCCAAGCACCGCTCTGAGCCCCACCCACCTGCTCTGAACCCCACCCACCTGGGCCTGCAGCGCCGCCTGGGCTCCGGCACCAACCTGGCAGCGGCGATAGACAAGGTGGCCGAGCTGCTGAGGCCGCTGGGGCACAGCACGCACCGCGTGCTGGCGCTGCTCACCGACGGCGCCATCTGCCCCTTCGTGGTGAGCTGGGGGATAGCAGATTGCAGGGGATGTGGTGCAAATGCCAGGCGGAGAGAGGTTGCAGGTTGCAGGGTCTGTGACCCTACACGGGGGGAATCTGCGGGGCTTGAGGGGTCCGGTGGCTGGGAATGCGCCCTGTTGGGGCGGTTACTGGGGCCGCTCGGGGGCTGCAGGTATTGCTGGCTGTTTGCCTGCCCAGGGAAGCATCCCTGTGCACCCGATGCCCTCCCCCCTGCCTCACACACATGCCAGTGGCTGCCCATGCCCCGCCTGCCGTGCACCCGCAGGCTGGTGCGGGCGCTGCGGCGGCGCAGCGCTTGGCGGCTGAGCAGAACAACGTCCGGCTGCATGCCTTTGGGGCTGGGCAGGGCATGGACCGAGGGGAGGTGATGCGCGTGATAAGGGGGGCACACACACCCGAAACCGCCGCACACAGGTGTGCTGCAGTACAAGGGCAGGGCAGTGCCGTGCTTGCAGGGGCAGAGTGGGTTCACTACAATGCTGTGGACGATTCACGCCTGCTCTTGCTGCTGCCTGCCATGGCAGCCACACCACCTGCTTTGCTCACGACTGCAGGCTTGCTCCTTGTAACGTTGCTTCTTCCTCTACACATGTATGTAACTGCCGTCCTGCCGCCGCCCCTTGTACTCAACCGCCCATGCCTCCCAAGCAGGTACTTGGATCTGCGTGTGCTGGATGAGGCGCGCTGCACCAGCTGGATGCGCTGAGCGGCTGCACACCGACGTGAAGGGTGTGTTCTGAGTGTTGGCACCCTACGTCAAGCCGGTGCCTCAGCACAGGCTGGCAGCCTGTGGGCACGGCCCGCCGCACCCGCTGGTGCGGCGAGTATGTCAGATGGCGCTGGATCGGTGACGAGGCCGGCTTTTGCTGATGCATGCAGGGGCTGGGTGGCACGCCAGCAGCTTGGGTCCCTCAAGAAGTTACCTCCACTCTGAGTTTTCTCATTACTTCTCATTTTCCAGCCAGTGGAGGGACGGAGAGCTCCCCTTGTTGTACCACTACTGTCCCACATATCTGGCTGCGGCTGAGCAGCACAGGCAGGTTCCCGTGCCGCTCCAAGGTGCCGCCTGCTGCATCGTTTCCTTGGCACGCAGGCCCCTTGAATGGATCATCACATTAACGCCCTTGCTTAATGTCCAGTGAAGTCACAGCACACTTGCATGTTTGCGTTCTGTAGTTTAATGTCAAAAAGTAACGCACTTAATGAGCGGGCAGGAAGGTGGGCGGGCACGCTGGCGTTCAGGCATGCGGGCGCCCGCCGGCAGCGGGCGTGTAGGGAAGAGCAAGTGCGGTGAATTGCAAGGCTTTAATGGGCTGCAGAAGTGCTGTAACAGAAGACCAGGGAGAATTTGAACGCAGTGGGCCTAGCGCACTGTGTTCGCTCGCACCAACACACCACGCAGGCGTGCTGCGTGGGGCCCAGCATGACGTCCCTGCCCACAACCAAGTGCCTTCCCGCTCGTGCCTTCGTCTGCCACAGAGCTTGCTTCATCCAACGTGCGCTGTGTGCAGCGACAGGGGAGGGCACTTGGGCGTCTGCAGAGCTCGAGAACCGCCACCTCCTCCCGCAAGCGCGCCTGGCCAGGTGAGCCTGATGCAGCCCACAGCACAGGCATGCCACGACCGTCCCTGTGTTCTCCTATCGGTGCCATGCAGCTATATTTTGCTTAAATTCCTCTGCTTGCATGCGTCATGTCAACAACCGTGGTGTAAACAGAGCACAGTGGCAGGCAGGGCAGGCCGCGTCTCTTAGATGTGGGTGTGCTGGCACCAGGTTGGCAGGTCCATTTTTTCACAGCTGCCCTCTTCAATCTCAGACGGCCTCAAACATCGCCAGCTATCTGTGCCAGCGATTCTTTGCAACATGAGGGCCGCTACCAGTGCGATACTGATAGTGTCGGTGCTGGCAGGCGCCGGCGTGGGTGAGTGGAGGGCGCTTGCTCGAGTGCACACTTGAGACACGGGCGTATCCATCATGCCAGCAGGGCGGAAGCCACCTTGAAAGCCGGAAGGTGCGGCGATAGTCAGGCCGCGGATTGTGGAATAGCCTGCAGTACCACACCAAACCTCGCACCCTACCCTACTCACCTTTGCCTGAAGGCCGGGCAAGCGTCGTCTCAGTTGCGCAGAGCCAGCCCGACATGAGCATTCTGGCGGCCGCATTGCAGGTGGGTGCACTGGGGCCGGTTGACGGCGGGTGCCTGCTGACCTTCCGTCCGCCCCCCCGGCCCAATGAAAGCCACCTGCATCAATTCCCCCCGCCCTGCTACCTCCACCTTCAGGCTGGAGGAACCCTTCTCCAAAATTTCAAAGCATTCACTACATTGCGCAGCATCCATTACCGTAATGGTGACCTCTTGTGTTACAACTTCGCTCGACACTGCAGCTCTCCCTTCGGTCGCTGACAGCCGCTTGCAAGGCGCCATGTGCAGGCTGCCGGCCTGGCTGGGGACCTCTCCAACCCCAGCTGCCCCCTCACCTTCCCTACTGCACTTGCCCCAGCTTTCCTCACAAGTCCACTCTGCGTTACTTCCTTTCCCCCGCAGGCTGCTGGGCTGGTTGAGGAGCTGTCCAACCCCGACGCCCCCGTCACCGTTTTCGCCCCTGTGGATGAGGCGTTTGAGGGCACCCTCGGGGCCCTGGGCCTGACGGCTGAGCAGCTGTTCAACGACACCACTCTCCTGATGGACGTGAGGGAGATGAAGAGGCACTGGCCGGGGGGGAAGGTGGCCGCCAAGCGCCTTGCTTGTACGGGTGTCGTGCACTCGCCCACCTTTGTGAGTGTGTAGCATTCAGGGCATGCAGTCGAGGACGGCAGCGCGCTTGTGTGCTCTCATACCCCAGTGGTTGCGCACCCCCACAAGCAAGTGCCCGCCCATCTTCCCGTGCCAGGTGCTCTCCTACCATGTGATCCCTGGCGTGGCCGTCAAGGCGGCTGACCTTTTGGCTGGCCAGGAGCTCCCCACCCTACTGCCCGGCTTCAATGTCACGGTAGGGTCAGGGCTGGGCAGTGGGGAGGCCAACGGGCACTGTGCATGGGTGCGCCTGTTGTTTGTCATTCAGCCGAGGCTGCGTGGTGGCAACGTCACGGCGAGCTTGGGGCTCTGGCAGCAGGGAGGCCAGCAGGCACACCAAGCCGGTGCAGGCGAGGAGGTGCTTGCGAACTGGTCGGCCCCGGCGCCCCAAAACAACCCAGCCCTTCCTGCCGTGCGCTGGCTCGCTCCTGCCCGTGCCCCACAAAATGTGCTGCCCTCTCTCAACACTCCCCTTTTGTCCCCTCCCTCTGCCCCACCCTCCCATCCACCTGGCAGGTGTCCATCCCCAGCCCGGCCGAGGTGCTGCTGCTCTCCGAGGGCGCCCCGCCCTGCAAGGTTCTGGTGGCAGACCTGCCAGCTGGCGATGCCGTGGGCTCCATCATCCATGTCATCGGCGGGGTGCTGGTGCCAGAGGCGCTCACCGCCTTTGGCTGAAGAGGCAGGCAGGCAGGCACATGACGGCATGCCTGGAGGTCGCTGTGCTGGTCTGGGACCGCACCCTGATCAGTGCTTCCGGCTGTGCCTTACAGGTTGTCCTGTGCACTGGTGTGCAAGAGGCGCTCTGGGCAGTTACCGGCGGGGCTTCTCTGTGCCGCTCCATTTATGCACATACGCTGAAATTTAGAGACACTGTAAATGCGTTTCCCAAATTCATGAACTGGCTGCTTGGAAGCAGCAGGGGGGTGCTGGCGCAAGCTGGGCCTGGAGCTTGTGCCGTCCAAGGAAGCCGCAGAGGCTGCTGCGCCAGCGGTTACCGCAGCATGGGCAGCTGCCAGCAGGGCAGGACTACCACGTTAAGAACGAGCACACACTCACATCCACCCACAACCTCCCTCTTCCACACCACTCGCTCAACCATGAAGGCTACTGCTGTGGTGCTCCTCTGCCTGGCGGCCTTTGCCACCCTGGGTGGGTCACGCTTGCTTGCACGCTTGTCGCCACAGGCAGCCGCCCATCCTGGCACATTCTGGCACTGGGTGCCCGGGAGAGGCCGGCAGGGGCGTGCGGTGTGGTGCAGCAGGCGTGGGGGTCGCAGCTCGGGCCAGCGGGGCAGTCGAGCCTGCCCAGAGCCTTCTCGCCCGTTTTGCCTGCACCTGCCACGCGCATTGCACGTATGCTGCGCAGGTCTGCTGCCAGTTGTGCCGCGCACGCTCCACTCGGCGGACTCCTCGTATGCGACAGGCCTTCGAACCTTGCTGCCCGCGCATTACAACCCTCGAACCTTGCTGCCCCTCGCACGTCCTGCAACTCTCCCGCAGGCAGGGCCAACATTGTGTCCACTGCTCAGAGCCAGCCCAGCCTAACCACCCTGGTGCAGGCCGTCCAGGTGCTGTCCTGTAGGGTGGGAGGGTTCTGGGCAGGGTGTCGCACGGTGCCCGCTCGCCTCCCTCCGGCCGCACCCGCCCTGCTGCCTCCATCTGTGCCCCTCTCGGCGTCCCAGCAGCGCTAGCTAGCTATAGCATGCCTGGGGCGCCGAGGGGACCGCCCCAAGCTCTGTCGTTCTGGCGGTGATGCAGAGCGGTGAAAGTGTGCCCGGCGGGTGTTCGCTCCATGCAGGCCACCCCGCCGCCGCCGCTCTGTACCGCATCACCCCCTCTCACCCCCTCACCCCCTCAACCCCGCATGCTGCCTCTTCACCCCTTGATGAATCCCGCCCCCAGGCCGCTGGCCTGGTTGAGGAGCTGTCCAACCCCGACGCCCCCCTCACCGTGTTTGCGCCCACCAACGACGCCTTTGCCGCCGCTCTGCAAGCCCTCAGCATGACTGCCGAGCAGCTGCTGGCTGACATTGAGCTCCTGACTGCTGTGA
The DNA here is from genome assembly GCA_029339195.1 of Micractinium sp. NFX-FRZ. Classification (NCBI taxonomy): domain Eukaryota; kingdom Viridiplantae; phylum Chlorophyta; class Trebouxiophyceae; order Chlorellales; family Chlorellaceae; genus Micractinium; species Micractinium sp. NFX-FRZ. The sequence continues at coordinate 17,105 of JAPTJF010000432.1, read as the reverse complement.
GTTTAGCGCAATGCGTGGTGTGTTATACTGGTTGTGCATGGCTGAAGATGACTCATGCAGCCTCAAACAGCCGGTGCAGTCACTGAGGTCGTGCGCGCTGTCAGGCCCGCTGGGGGGTTTGCCTCTGAACTGTAAGCGGTGTGCCCGCCAGCTGCTGACACGTGCTGCTGGCGGCAGCCCCCTGCCAGGCGTTTTGGGCTGCCGTCCCTTTGCTTGCTCTTCCTGGCTCCTTCTCTGGCTCCGATGCCACCCTCCCAGATCCCTCCTCCTTACCCAGGGTGGCCTGCCGCCTCCTCCCGCTCCCCCCGTTCCACCTCCCACACGTTCTGTGCTCAGGTCCTCTCCTACCATGTGGTCCCCGGCGTGGCTGCCAAGGCTGCCGACCTGAGCGACGGACAGGTGCTGCCCACCCTGCTGGAGGGGCAGAACATCACGGTGGGTGGATGTCTTTTGTATTGTAAATACTTTGGTAGCATTCCCTCTGTGCTGTCCTTTGGGGGGCTGTCCTTATACATGGGGGCGGCCAGGCGGGCAGGACATCACGGTGCGCGGGTGGGGAGGTGCGCAGTTGGTGAAGGCTGGACTGACAGGTAGTAATAGGCCAAGCGCTGCCGACCATGTTGGAGGGGCAGAACCTCTCGGTGGTGAAGAGGGCTCTGCCTGGTTGAGTGGATTTAGACAGGGACCCGTTGATGGTGTGTGGGCGCCACCTGGGGTGGGGAGGTGGCTCCCCATGGGCTTGCCTTCTCCTCCCACACATACCCTTTTCCTCTGCTTCCCCCGCCGTCACCCCCACCCGCGCGCAGGTGTCCCTGGGCGGTGGCGAGGTGCTGCTCCTGTCGCCCGGCGCTGAGCCCGCCCGTGTCATCACCCCAGACGTGGCCGCAGGCGACCGTGTGGGCTCCATCGTCCACGTCATCGACGGCGTGCTGCTGCCGGCGCTGTGAGCGGGCGCCCCTGCGGGAGAGGAAGGGGCACGCTGGCCCCGTGCCCAGGTGGCCCCTGACGGCAGCAGCCCGGCATACGCTGGCCTGGGCTGGGTTCCAGCGTGGGATGAGCGGACCGTTTCCCAGTGGGGAGGGGCGGTAGGATGCCCTGGGTCAGCAGCGGCAGGCCAGCCTGGCTGCCGGCTGCCAGGCTCGGCGGGGCTCTTCTCACAGCTGCAGGGTTCGGCCCCCTTGTAGCACGATGCCTCCCTGGGCCTCCCTGCCTGCACAACACCTTGCCTGCACATATTCTTGTCAAGAAGCAAGTTGAGCGCACGTCGCGCCGCACACTGCTATCCTCCGCATGCCAATCAGCATTGGCCTTCTGCTCCTGCTTTCATGAAATGACTGCGCTCCTTTTGTAAATGCAACTGGGTGCTGATGCATAGATGGCAGTGTGTGTGCACTGCACGAGAAATGCTGTGAAAAATGCTGCAATGAGATGGCCGCCAGAGGGAGGGCGGTGCTGCCGTCGTGCTGCCTCCCCGTCCCAGCGCTCCTGCTGCCTCTCCCCTCAGAAGCGCCGGGGCTCCTTGAACGCGGCAATCAGCTGGCGCGCGCCAGCCAGGGAGGGCAGGGTGTGGCCGTGGATCGCCGTCTTTGCTCGTGCCGCGTCCTGCACGCGCCTGCAGGGGCGGACAGGAGGCGGGCGCAGGCGAGCTGGTGGTGTTAGGCGAGCGGGTGGGCGAGCAGGATCGACCAGGCCGCTTGGGCACGAGCCTCCCGGCAGCTCTGTGCCTAACCTGCTGTGGCGGGGCAAGGCGCCACCTGCTGCGAGTGGTGGGGCAGAGGCCCCCGCCCCGCCCCCCAACCCACCTGGTTCGTCCACCCAACTCGACCCGCACCTGCCCACGCCCCGCCTGATCGACCCCAACAGGAAGGGTGGGGTGGTCAGCCACTCCAGGCGATGCTCACCTGAACTGCACAAACACAAAGCACTCGCCGCCATCCTGGCCGCCGCCAATCATGACCTCGTCAATCTCGCCATACCTGCACCAAGCAACACACAAAGGGACCGACGTTGTGAACAACAGATTAGCACTTGATTAGGAAGTAGGCCAAACCAACACTCGTATTCGGTGGCAGGGGGGCATCCACAGACGGCAGGTGGGCATCCACGGACGGCAATGCGTACGACTCATAGCAATGGTACGTTCAATTCCTGTAGGGGAGCCTCCTGAGAGGCACGCCGGGTGCAGGGGCGACTGATAGGGGCGCAGTGCTGGCAGAGAGGCGCCACCTGCTTCGCAGACGCGCGCCACCGGTGCTCCCTTGCACACACACACACCCCGGCGTGCCTGCTGAGCTCCTCAGCCACTGCTGCGCCTCTGCTCCCCCTGCGCCCCCACCAGCCACGCTGGCCGTCCTTCCCTACTGCGTCCCCCCCGCCTCCCTCCCCCTCTACCCACCCCTCTTCCCTCCCTGCCTCCCTGCCTCCCTCCCCTTCTTCCCTGCCCTTGCCTGCCAGCCCCTCTGCACACACCTTGCCAAGGCCCCGGCCCACCTGCTGAGCTCCTCTGCCACCGCGGCCCGCTTGGTGGAGCGTGGGAAGTAGCCAATGAAGACGCGGGTGGTGGGCTGGTCGGAGACGTCGGACCGCCTGGCGTGGGGGGAGGCAGGAGGGCACGAGGGTGGGTGATGCAGGGGCTCCCTCTTGCCCACATCAACACATGTCGCATCGCTTCGGGCCTCACTGGCCCCTCCTCCCTGCCCGGATGATGCGTTTGTTGATGTGTCACAGGCGCCGCTCACTTGGCCTTCATATGGCGCTCGATCTTCTCGTTGCTGCACTATTCTCACCAGGCGCGGGGCGCCCTGGAAACCCAAACACACAGGGCCGACTGCCCAGGTCCTACTGCTGGATGCATACCCAGTCCACACCAGAAACAAGGCGCTACTCATACCCCCAACAAGGTACAGCTCATGTTGTCAACAAGGCACAACTACTATCCTCACTCACTTGGCCTCCATGTGGCGCTTGATCTTCTCGATGCTGCGGAACTCCAGGCGCAGCGCCTCCGAGCCAGAGGGGCTCAGCCCGGGCACCTGCAGCGGCGCAGAGCAGGGGCAGGGCACCCACGATTGACACACTCGGGAGGGCCAGTGCAGGCAGTGCGGGCAGGCAGGCAGGCGGGCACGGGTCGGATGGGCGCGGGGGCGGGTGGGTGGTGGGCGCCCTGGGGAGCGGAGGGAGGCAGCCCCTGGATCACCCGGGCCGCACATGCCAAGTTCTGGAAGCACCGCCTGCTCACCCACCTACCCTGCGCAGCCCCATCGGTTCCCCTCACACCCAAACCCATGCCTCTCCCCTGACTGAGATGAGGCGGGCACGCACCGACGTGTTGTGTACGGCGTCCAGGGCCGCCTGCCCGGCGTCCCCGCGTGCAAAGGTGAGGAAGCCGATGCGCTGCTTCGGGACGACGGACGTGTCGACCAGCTGCCCAAACCTGCAGCGGGGGATGCAGGGCAGACAGGGTGTTGATGTGTAACTGTGGGCGGCAAGGGTTGCGATGCAGCATTGCCAGAATGGGGTGCGGGCTGGCCATGCCGCAAGCGGCGCACCTCCCATGCCATTTCTGGGTATACAGGATCCTATTGAGAGCATCCCTCCATGCCCCACAGCAGGCAAGGTGCGACACGCCAGCACGTGCTGCACAGCCCAGCCCACCGTGAGAAGTAGGACTTGAGGTCGTCAGCGGAGCAGCCCTGGCGCAGGCCCTGGATGAAGATGCGGCACCTGCATGTGTGTGAGGGAAACACTGGTGGGGCACGCACATGTAGGGGAATACTGGTGGGGCACGCGGGTGCAAGCATAATGGGTGAAGGGTTTGGGGCAGGGCAGGTGATGCAGCGCAAGGGAGGTGCGCTGTGGCGGCCGCACAGCGGCTCGCACAAGCTCCGGAAGGGGCGTACAGCCAGGCAGGCTGACAGGCGCGCGGGGCAGCAAACCTGTTGTCAGTCTCCCACTCTGGCCTGGCGGGTTCGCTGGCAGCCGAGGCAGGGGCCAGCGAGGGCTTGCCGGAGCCGCCCCCCAGGCTGGACGCGCTTGATGCACGCGCTGTGCGCATGCCAGGCGGCACGATGGCCGCCGGCTGAGCCTTGGCGCCCGAACTGGCGGCGGTAGCGGCCCAGCCGCCGCCAGCAGAGCCTGAGGCGGCAGCAGGCTGCCAGTCAGCGGGAGCCGTCCAATCGTCGGGATCATAAGAGTCGCCACCAAACTCGGGAGGCTCAGACATTGCAGCAAGGCGGGATCCAGAGGGGGCGGCAGCCAGGGGGGTCGACACAGGCACGACGTTGGGTGCCATGGCAGCAGCGTCCGCGCCCCCGTTGGTGGTTGCGGCGCCGCCAAAGGGTGCGGGCATGGGCACGGCGGGGCCAGTGCCAAAGGCGAGGGCGGGGGCGCCGGCTGGAGCGGTGAGGGAGCCCGAGGGGACGGTAACGAGGGAGGCGGGGGCGGGAGCGGCAGCCTGCAGCGGTTGGTAAGAAAGGGGACGGCATTGAGGGACGAGGGAGGCAGGGCGGGCGCCGGGGCATGTGGGGCATCTGGCTCTGCGAGCGACGGTGAGGGAGCAGGCCCGAATTAGACTTGTGCATCAAGCCAGCTTGTGATGCAGGGCACTGTACATAGCAGTGCCCGCAACACCCTCTGCCCGGCACCTGGTGCACTGCCAGCCTTTGGCTTGGCTCCACCCAAGGGGCGGGGGGTCCACATCTGCAGCTGACCTGCCGGCAGGCAGCGCGCCATGCTGCGCCCGCTGTGCAGCACCCCACCTGCGCATGCGCTTGTGCCTGCCTCACCTTTGGAGCGGGGGCGGAGGCGCCCTGCACTTCCGCCAGCGCCGCCAGGACGCGCGCTGCGGCGGCGGTGTCCGCCAGCCGCACTTCCAGGAAGCAGCCGGCCCTGCACTTGGTTGGGCAGACACGTGATTGTTGGAAAAGGCTGCTTATGTGACAAGTAGGCAGTATCTGTGTGCCTCATCTCCAGGAGGCAGCCAGTGTGTCGGGGAGGCGCAGCACCACCGTTGCCAGCCAACGAACAGTGTCACTCCTGCCGCTCAAGTCAACTGCACGGAATCAAGCACACCAAATTTGGAAAGCATGGGCAGCACCCACCAGGGGTTGCCATCAAACATGTCTACCGCTTCCTTGCCAGCTCGAGGCTCAGCAAAGCAGATGAGAGCGGAGCCAGGGGCGCCGCCGTTGGCCGGGGACAGCGTCACCTGCAGGGGGGGCGGGGCAGGACAGTGTGGGACGCACGCAGAGGAAGCGGTGAACCACTTGTGGGTGCTGGACGAAAACGGCTGACCAAGTGGGCAGCAGCCCTGGGGCTGCAGGGGCGCGGCTGGGCAGCAGCAGGCACAGGCGGCAACACGAAGAGGCAGCAGGCAAAGCAGCGGCAGCCAGGCAGGCGCCAGCGGAAACGCACCGTCTGGATGACGGTGCCGCAGCTCTCGAACAGCGACGTCATCTCGCCACAGTTGACCGTGGCATCCAGGCCAGCAACCTGTGGAGTGGGTGGCAGTGGACGGGGCCAGGTGAGCGAGCTGTAGCCGCGGGCGGCGGAGGGACTCTTGCACGGGCGGTGGCGGGCCTCGGGAGTCCCACCGCTGCTGGTGCTGCCCGGCTTGAGCGCCTTGCGCGCCCGACCTTTCGGGAGCACGTTTTCCGACAACACCCCTCTTAGTGTTCAAGGGGGTGGCTGAGAGAGCAGCGCGCCCCGATCGGCCCGAATGCGAATGGGGCCGCCTTTGAACTTCATCACCCCGCTCACCAGCACGGCACTCGCCATGGTTCAAAGGGTGAGGATGCTCGATATGAGCAGAACAGCTGTAACGAAGCGGATGACACTCCCCTTCCGTGTTGGCCGTGCTCTGCCGCCACCGCCACAGCGTGCCGCCATTGGGCTGATTGCGCTTCATTTACAGGGCCTTCCAATCAGCTGTACAGGCAGTGTGCAATTTGCAGGAGATCATCTTGGAATGCAGGTCGGGGAGGGATTCATTATGCGCTTGCAATTTTGCAATGCAACGGCGCCGGCCACCGCCGCCGCTCACTCCTCGCCCTGGCGCCGCCCGCTCAGCCCGCCGCCGTGCGGCCCCGGCTCGCGCATCTGAATCTCAGCCTCTGTCGAATCCCCCAGCCCTGGCAGCCCTCCATCCACCACCACCCCGTGGTACTGCTGCTGTTGGGTGCTGCTGTCCTGTCCCAACCGGGTGCTGCTAGCGGTGTGGCGCCCCCCAAACAGAGGCTTCAAGTACTCCTCATCAACCGCCTGCAGGCAAGGAGGAGCCAGCGAGAGGAGTGAGGCAGGAAGGCAAGCATCATGCATGTGTGAGTAGCTGAGCGCCCTCCTGTCGCCCCAAAACTGAGTTCTCTGGACCTGCCTGTGCACCCGCTGCCCTGCAGCCTTTCCCACCCCCACCCGCCCGCCTGTCCCACCTTGAACCAGTCGTGGAAGGCGGACTGCTGCTCCACCTCGATGCGGGCGCTGCCTTGGTCGGGCGCCATGCTGTCGCTGCATGGGGGAGATTATGAGTGCGGTACAGGGTCAGGAATTGAGTGGTCACAACACAGGTGGCCAGCTGCCATGCTGCCGCCAGAACCAGGGGTTGGCAGCGCTTGGTTGGCAGCGCTTGGCAGCGTTTGGGCGGCAGGATTTAGGTGGCACAAGGCACGGCCCCAGAGGAAGGCAGGAGGGGCCTTGCAAGGGCTCAGCAGCGGCAGCCTCCACAGCCATCCCAGCTCACCTCAGCCCTGCGGTCCAGGAGAGCCCGTACAAGGCAGCATCATCCTTGCCCTCCAAGTCAAAGTAGCGCAGCAGCGGGCCGGTGGCCGACCCCAGGCCCAGCGTCGTCACCACCACAATCAGCAGGGCAGCGGTCTCGATGGCGGGAATGCCTGTCTCGCCGGGGCGGTCGGACCGGGGCAGGTTGATGACTGCGCGGGCGGGGGCAAGAGGCGGATGGAGTTGGCTAATTGCCAGCTTTGTATCAGGGGCAGTGGGATAGGGGCAGGTTGGCAGGGGCTGGGGAGCAGGATGTGGGTGGGGTGTGGGCAGTGGGGAGCAGGTGGCGGGTGGGCACGCAGGGCGGACGGGCGTGACAACAGGGCAGGAGGGCAGGCGGGGCGTGGAGGCAGCACAGAGGTGCACCGCTGCATCCGACAGATTTACACTCAAAGTCCACGGAACCAGCGGGACTCAAGCCGCAGGGGCTCACCGAGGCCGTATGCCACTGCGCCGCGCAGCCCCACCGCCAGCAGCATGCGCTGCAGGTTGAGGGGCAGCGGGTGCTCCCGCCACGTGTTGATGATGCGGGAGCAGAGGGTGATGTTGCAGGCGCGGGAGGCGACGGCCAGGGGGATGCCTGGGGGGACGGGGGGGAGGGGGGGGGGGCAGCGAGGAGAGCAGTGGGAGGGGTGGAGGAGGGGCGGGCCAGGGGGAGGGGAAGGAGGGTAGGAGAGTTGGGTAGCGAGAGAACGGCAGCTCAGGAATAGTGGTGTGGGATTAGAGCACCCGTGCAATCTGCGCCCCCAGTGACAGAGGGGGAGCAGAGGGTGGTGGTGCAGGTGCGAGTGCAGGAAGCCACGGCCCGGGGGATGCCCGAGGGGAGGCAGCCGCCTTCTGAATTCCCCACAGGGGTTGGTGTGCAGGCGGGCGCACGGCTGGGCGCATCACCCCGCCCTCCGCTCCTAGGCAGCGCCCGTCTGGACTGCCCCATTTCCCAGCTCCGCCGTTAGTGCCCCCGCACCGTGCTCCTGCCTGTGCCGACCACAACTGTGCGCCCATTCCCAGCCCTCCAACCTCGCATCAAGCCAAGCAGCCTTGCGCACACTCACGCTGCCCCATTGCCGACAAGCAGGCCGACCACAAAGGGTTGCTGAAACTGCTGCCACACACACACACACACATACACCGATTCCTGCCACACACACACACACCGGTTCCTGCCACAACACGCACCACACCGCTGAAGAACAAGCTCCCACCCCTCATGCCCCTCACCGCTGAAGAAGAGGCCAAAGTCAAAGGCATGCTGCATGGTGGCCACCTGTAGCCCCAGGTAGGCAAACACAAACATCTCGCACACAAAGGCGGCGAACTCGGTCAGGTGGCGCAGGCTGACCTGCAGGGAAGGCAAGGAAAGCACAGGGGATATGCAGTGTATTAGGGTAGATGGCAACATCTCGCACACAAAGGCGGCACATTCGGTCAGGGGGCGCAGGCTTGCCTGCAGGGAAGCAAAAAGGGAAAGAGGCGCGGCACAGAAACATGCTGTTGGTGGAAGTAGATGCAGCAGGGGCAGACGAGAGCACGTGCACCAGCCTGCCTCCCTGCATGCCTGCCTGCCCAGTTCACCCGCTGCCCACCCAACCACCCGCTCCCCGTCCAGCCACCCGCTGCCCTCTAACTCTTCCAGTCTCTTCCAGTGGCTGTGCCTGCGTGCAGGGGCGCAGCTGCCTGCCCGACCGCGCCGGCAGCCCACTGCCATAACACCCTACGTCCGCCCCGGCAGCCCACTTTTGACCCCGGGCTGGCGTAGAAACAAGTACAGTGGCTGTGCCTGTGGCTGCAACTGTTGGAAGTGCCCCTGCCTGCCCGCTCTGCTGCCCGCCCTGCCTGTCCAAGCAGCCCACCTGTGACCCCGGGCTGGCTGAGTAGTAGGTGTAGTGGCTGTGGCAGATGCCCGAGAAGAAGAGGGCCACGATGCCGCTCATGCCCGCCACCTCAGCCACCTGTGCGCAGGAGCGGTACAGTTGGGAGGCAGAGCAGTACAGTTGGTGCGCCGGAGCAAAAGAGGGCCACGATGCCGCTCATGCCCGCCACCTCAGCCACCTGCGCTCCAACCGACGTTTGGTACCATCAGTACAGGGTGTTGAATCTGGCAAGGGTGCTGCTGCACGTAATGAGGGCAGAAGAACGGCGCCAGCTGTGCCGCTCGCTCATGCCCACCACCTCGGCCATGTGCAGGGAGAAGGGTCCATGCAGGCAAGCCAGGAAGAAAGCGTCTCACCAGGTATGCCAGGTATGACCCCATGATGACCACGGCAATCTCGTAAGAGGCGGAGTTGGGGACGCCTGCAGGGGGTGCCGGGGGGGCAGGGGCAGGGGCAGGGCGCAGGGCTGTGAAAGTCAGGGGTGGGCAAACCTGCCGCGGTGGGGGCCCGCGGCACGGCGCACGGCTGTGGGAGGGGCGGCCGGGGGCAGGTCGCAGGGCTGTGAGAGGCCGGGGCTGGGCAGGCAGCGGGCAGACGGCGCGGGGCCTAGAATTGCCAGGGACGGAGGTGCACGCGCCAGGGGTGGAAGGCGCATGGCAGGGGAGGGCAGGCAGGGAGGAGTGTGGGGCCAAGCTGAGCTGCTTCGGCACACCCAACCGGCACCTGCCAGCAGGGACAGTAGTGAGAACCAGCCTCCCCCGCCTCTCTCACTGCTGCCGCCTGCACGCTGCGTCAGTGCCTTGAGGCACCCCATTGACACCACCAGCAGGAGCTGCACTGCACACCACCGGTGCACGAAGGCCCTTCACTGCTGCTGTCTGCTTCCTGTGCCCCCCGGTTCAGGAACACACGCCGCTCCATACCCACGCCACGCAACGGCAGCACTGCACTGGAAAAGCCACGCCGTTCTGCCCACGCCCTGCCCCACTCACTGCTGCTGTCGGCGTCCTGCGTCAGCCTGCGCAGCACAAAGGCGCAGGCCAGGGCCACGCCCACCCCGATGAGGAGCGACCCCAGCAGCAGGACGGAGAAGCGCAGCAGGACGGCTGCATGTGTGTTGAGAGGAGGGGGTGGGGTAGAGCAGGAGGTGAGCGGGCACGACAGAGCAGTCCCAGCAGCAGGATGCAGAAGCGCAGACGGACGGGTGCATGTGTTCAGAGGAGGGGGTGGGGGGAGGGCAGGAGGTAAGCAGGCAAGGCAGAGCAGGCCCAGCAGCAGGTGGTGAAGTGCAGATGGACGGGAGGGGAGGAAAGGCGGAGTGCGAGGGGAAGCATGCCCACAGGGCAAAGTAGCCGCCCCATAAAACCAGCAACCTGGGGTGGGAAGACATGCAAAGCAGACGACAGGCACACTGGCCCTCAGGCTCACCTGGCAGGGTGCCCAGGCCAAAGGGTTTGTCAGAGAAGTCGGACATGGAGCGGAAGAGGACGATGGAGACGGCGCTGCGGCACGGAAGCAGAGGGCAGGGGGCAGAGGCACGTTTCATTCTGGGCCGTAAAGGCGGCATGGTGGGCAGGGGATGAGAAAGCAGGCCTAGGAAGCAGGGGGGGCAGTGAGTGATGGCAGGACCGGCCGGGACGCTGGCTGCCTCACCCGCCCACACACACCGGCTCCCATCTTTGCCCACCCCTGCACGCCAGCTTCCATTCGAGCCGCCCTCCGTCGCCCTCCGCTCACTCACTCGTTGAGCACCGACTCTCCAAAGACCAGGTTGTATAGCAGGGGGGGGACCTCCACGTCAGCCAGCACCGCCAGAGTGGCGACGGGGTCGATCGAGGAAATGGCGGAGCCTGCAGTGTGCGTGGCACCAGCTCAAAGCAACTGTTCAAAGCAACGGGTAGGCAAGCGTGCATCCCCGCGCAAAAGGGTTTGGCAACCGACCAGCGCTGCCCAAAACAGCCCCCCGCCCCCGTGCACCGCCTTCTTCCCCGACTCGCCTCCCTCGCTGCAAACCAGACCACTCCACCAATCGACGTTACCAAGCAACCCCACCATTCTCAACATCCCTGCGGCCCTTGCGCCCACACTGGCCCCAAGGCATCCCACCCAGGAGAGGTCTCCCCGGCTTCCGCCTGGCTGCCCTCCCCACCACCCCCACCCTCACCGTATGCCAGGCACTCCACAAAGGGTGACCCCGCCAGGTGGCTTCGCCGCACCACGCCCACCAGCACCAGCAGGTAGGTGCCCAGCCCAAACACGAGGGCTGATATTAAAGTGCCCAGCACCTGCGGGAGGAGGGGGGTATAGAAGGGAAGAGCAGAGGGGTGAGCAAAGAAATGAAAGAAGTCTGCCAGCAGGGCAGCGGCCAGGCACGAGGGCAGCGGTGGAAGCGCCCAGAGCCCCACCACGTCTGATGCTCTCGCAGCGTGGCCTGGGACGGCACAGCGGCAGAACAGCGGGCCCAGGTAGCATCAGAAGAAGCAGTATCGGTGCCAGCGGTCCGTTCAGCCAGCACGCCAGACGGCCCCCACCCCCAAGCCCCATCCGCACGACCATTCAACACACTGGTAGAAATCAGCTGTCACCACTGAGGAGGCCCATTACTAGGCATAACATCTCACTGCAAACATTCGTTTTGTGTAGCGGGCCCAGCCCCCACCCGAGCACCCCATCCACCCGAGTCACTACACATGCCAGTTATGGCGTCTCACCGCAAACATGAGGATGGCGCCCGAGTTGGCAAAGAACTGGCGCTTGCGCATGTTGAACCCGGCCTGGAAGACGATGGGCGGCAGGAGGGCGTAGAAGAACGCGCCGGGGCTGCGGTGGTGGGCACGCATGCGGGGGGCATGTACGTTGTGGCGGGCGTCAGTGGCGGCGGGGGCTGGGGAGGGCTGAAGGCGGTGGGCGGGCGGCAGCGGGCGCAAACGAGAGGCGGGGCTGCAGGGGATCTGCCGGCGGCGGTGTGTATTGGAGCGTTCCAGGGCGGGGCGTGAGGGGGGGAAAGACGATGGGCAGCAGCAGCGGGGAGAGGGGCGCAGGAGAGGGTGCAGCGGTGGGAGCAGGAGGGATGTGCGGCGGCGGAAAAGGTGCCAACGGGTTTGCGCCTGCACATGCACGCACGCACACTAACAGGCACCCCTGCCCCTGCGGCCTGCCTCCGTTACTGCCCTCGAGACTTGCCATGTCTGCACGAACCCCCAAGAGTGCTCCTGCCCCTGCCGCTGCCTCCCGCAGCATGACTAAATGTGGACCTCCCTGCCCCCGCCCCTCCCCTTCCCTCCTCCACACCTGAACCGCAGCGGCTTCTCCATTCCCGCCAGCCTGCTGACCGCCCCTGCCAGAATGCCCAGCAGCATCGCCGAGCTGCTTGGCGGCAGCCAGCGGAAGCGGCGCCGCTGGATGACGTAAGCGGTGAGCAGCGTGACAATGAGCAGCAGCCACACAATCATTAGCTCGCCCTGTGAGGTGCAAGGGAAAGGCAAGGCAGGGAGGGCGCGGGCAGATAAACACGTGAGTGGGTGGTGCGTGCGGACGGGCGTGTCACCGCAGCTGCACAAAGCAGCGGCAGCAGCGGCAGGGGCGGCGACAAAAGGGCCTCGAGTACTGAGAGCTCTGCACAGACAACGGACGACGGCAACACGGACAGCACGCAAGCAGGCGATAGAGGCAGGGCAGGGGCAAATGCGGTTGCAGTGAGAGGTACAGGATGGGCAGCAGACCTGGGGGCAGGCGCCCGGTGGCTCGGCGGCGGCGGCAACGACAACGGCGGCGGCACCAGAGCAGGCGGCGTGCTGCCAGCATGACCACTGCCGAATCATTTAGTCTGCAGCACGCACCGAGACATAGCTAGACTCCGACATGTCGCTCAAGTGCCCGAGCGCGGAGCGATCCTGCGCTCGGGTCTACGTCCCACGTCGCGGCTGCAATGCTAAGCCGGATCAGCCCGCGTAGACCGCCCAGTGCAGGCACCCACGGGACGGCGGCACGTGGGCTACTGAGCAGCACTGACAGACCTGGCCTGGTACCAGTATGTGCTTGACCGCGCTCTGCAAATGAAGCAGCACGCGTGATCTGTGCAACGAACGGGGATGCAGATGCCGAAGGCAGCATTGCAAAAGTTAGTCGCCGCCGCCCCCGCCCCCAGGGGTGCCGCCGCCCCCTTGCCATCACGCAAGCAGCGTGACTCACGTAGCCGTCCGCATGCCCCCATGATTTGATCAGCGTGATTCACGTAGAGATGCTTCCATTGGCTTGCTGGCCCACATATTGGCAACTGAAAGGAGCGCCACAACTTGGCTGGTTGGGTGCGTTGATCGGACTGCGTGCGAGGGGACCTCGGGAGCGATAGCAGGGAGAGGTTGCAAGCACTTTCTATCCGCCTGGCAGTCATGCACAATCCAGGGGTCCATTGTGTCGCGCTTTGTTTGCAGAAGTCGACTTTTACCCCCCAGAAGAGCAGGGGAGTGCTAGTGGGGCACATGCTGAGCTGGCGCAGGCATTCTCGTGTCTGGAGGCCATCTTTGGGCAGCCGCCGCCCTCCCACTTACTTTTGATGGCATGTGATTGCACCTGCTAGCCCGACGTACGTTTGCAACAGCTTCCTTGAACGGCACCGCCCTCCGGCGACATACCGCAGCCCCAGGCCTGAGGGAGGGACGGCGCCTGCGCTTCACATCGAGCATCTCGCCACGAGGTACACAATGCAGCCTCAAAGCCGAATGTTGCTGAGTTGAGCGCTCGTACTCAGTATGCTACTATCTGCCCTTCACCAGCCCTTGCTGCGAGTCGCAATAGTGTCTCTGGAGGTGCCGTGGGTACCAGAACACACGCCATTCAGCGTGGGCGCAGACTGCCCGGTGGCCACCGGGCACCGGTGGTTCCACTGCCAGGGTGGCGGTGCCGTGGACTCCCCAGGGTGGAGGCCCGCCCGCCTCACCTGCCAATGGAATGGTCTGGCAGATGTGGTAGAATACTTGTGATTGGGTGCCCCTCAGGCTGGTTCCCGCAATTTGTATGGGTAGATGGCGATTTGGCCAACACCGTGAAGGTGGCCCATGGGGGCCTCATCTGCATGGACGAGTGCCAACGGCGGCCGTTGGGGTCCACCTAGCGTCCAGTCCCTGCATGGTAGCTGACTGGTGCCCTCGTGCAAGTTCTGCTGCAGTGTCCTCTGTGGTGTGATGAAACATCAGCGGCCCGCCACACTGCTGGCGGTGCTGGCCCTGGCACTGCTGGCCTGTGCCACTGGTGACACGCCCGCTGGCGGCGACGCATTCCAGACGGGCACGCCGTTGCGGCGCGGCCTGCTCCAGACCCGCCCCAAGCCGGTGAGTTGCGTGCATTCAAGTCCCACTGGTAAAGCAGGGTGCTTGGGGAGAGGCGGCCTGTAAAGGTTGGTGGTATCCAGTGTTTGGACACCACTCTTGCACGGCACACACGGCACCCTGGCCGAGCGGTCACACGCGGCAAAGGGCAATGCCACCCGACCGGCAGCAGGGCCAGTGGCAGCTGCATGTTACGTTGGAGCCTTCACCTGGCACCTGGCTGCACAGATGCCTGCCGGTCCTGGGCGGCCACAAGCGGCTGGGGAAGCAGTGCCAGCTGGCAGGCTGGAGGGCACGGCCTGTGGGCGTGCTGCGCCTTGACGGGCACCTTTCTGCCACCGCCCTTCTGCCTATTTCAACTCGTGTCCTGCACCCTGCAACCTGCAGCCCTTTCCCCCGCGCCCACCCCCGTCGCCGCAACCCAGCCCCCCGCCGCCTTCCCCCAGCCCGCCGCCCCCGCCGCCACCCCGTCCCCCTCCCCCACCGCCACAAAACCCACCACCCCCGCCGCCGCAACTTCCACGCCCTCCCCCCAACCCACGCCCGCCACCTCCATCTCCTTACCCACCACCCTCTCCCAGTCCACCTGCGCCGCCGCCCCCACCTTCGCCACCACCGCCTCGCCCGCCCAGCCCCAGTCCCCCGCCCCCCAGCCCGCCGCCCCCGCCTCCTTCCCCACAGCCACCCCAACCCCCGTCGCCTCCACAGCCCAACTCCCCCCCACCACCGTCCCCTTCCCCACCCCCACCCAGCCCGGCCCCATCCCCCCCACCCCCAAGACCCTCTCCCCCGCCACCCAGTCCGTCGCCGTCGCCGCCTCCACCGCCGCCACCCAAGCCAAGTCCTCCTCCCCCTCCCCCGAGCCCTTCACCATTGCCGCCTTCCCCTCCACCACCCTCCCCTTCTCCACCTCCGCCACCGCCCTCCCCTTCTCCACCTCCTCCCAGACCGTCGCCTGCACCACCTCAGTCCCCTCCTCCGCCCCGAGCCACCCAGGCGTGAGCAACCCCCCTTGGGGAGCCTGGGGCAGCTTGGCCCGTCGCCCACTGCAAGGCTTCCCAAGCTTGCTGCTTATAAAAGCAGCCCAACTACAAAAGCTGTAGCATGCTTGCACTGGACTGGCATGTCCCTGCAGCCCACGGCCCTCGGGTTCTGGCGCCCCCACTATTGTTAGGCCTCGTAGCACTCATCTCCTGCCTTGCTTGTTCCACCTCTCGTACATGCAGGCCTCGGCCGCCGCCTTCCCCCCAACCCAGCCCTCCAGGCCGAAGGCCGCCGCGGCCACCACCTCCGCCGTTGCCTCCCCCGCCCTCCCCGCGTCCTCCCCCGCCCAGCCCGTCCCCGCCCCCTCCCCCTCCCAGCCCTTCACCCCCTCCACCGCCTTCCCCCTCCCCACCGCCTCCTCCGTCCCCCTCACCTCCACCCCCTCCCAGCCCCCCACCCCCACCCCCCAGCCCCTCTCCCCCTCCACCCCCTTCCCCCTCTCCCCCGCCTCCTTCACCTTCACCTCCACCCCCGCCAAGCCCTTCTCCCCCTCCTCCCTCCCCCTCGCCCCCTCCACCCCCATCTCCATCGCCCCCTCCGCCCTCTCCCTCTCCTCCACCCCCGCCAAGCCCCTCACCCCCACCCCCCAGCCCC
Source organism: Micractinium sp. NFX-FRZ (assembly GCA_029339195.1). Taxonomy (NCBI): domain Eukaryota; kingdom Viridiplantae; phylum Chlorophyta; class Trebouxiophyceae; order Chlorellales; family Chlorellaceae; genus Micractinium; species Micractinium sp. NFX-FRZ. Next base: position 1,498 of record JAPTJF010000432.1, on the reverse strand, counting down.
TCGCCCCCTCCACCCCCTTCACCTTCGCCTCCCCCGCCTCCCTCTCCGTCTCCTCCACCCCCGCCGTACCCAACCCCCCCACCTCCCAGCCCCTCGCCCCCTCCACCGCCTATCCCCTCGCCCCCACCCCCCTCACCCGCACCTCCTCCCCCGCCCAGCCCGTCGCCTCCTCCGCCCCCTTCCCCGCCCCCTCCCCCTCCTCCCTTCCCTTCGCCTCCCCCACCGCCAAAACCCTCCCCACCTCCTCCACCTCCACCTCCTCCCTCCCCCTCGCCCCCTCCACCCCCGTCCCCTTCCCCTCCCCCACCGCCCAGCCCATCGCCTCCTCCGCCCCCTTCCCCGCCCCCTCCCCCTCCTCCCTCCCCCTCGCCTCCCCCACCGCCAAAACCATCCCCACCTCCTCCGCCTCCACCTCCTCCCCCACCATGCAATAACGCATGCCCAGCAGGCACCACCTGCTGTGGCGCAACCTGCAAGGTGCGTGCTGGTGGTGCCCCATGTGGGTGCACACCCGCAAGGGCAAGGAATGGAGGATTTGAGAGGAATGGGCGGTGGAGTTCACCCTGTGGTGTGCCAAGTGTTTGCAAGAAAAGGGTGGTGCAGGCGAGGAGGTGTGACGAGTCGCACCCCTTGTTGCATGAATCCCATGCCGGCGAGTCTTCTTAGTGAGAGATCTCCGTGCACCTCTGACCCAGCTGCCTGCCCCGCGCCCTCCTCATGCGCAGAATCTGTTGACTGACAGCACTGCCTGCGGCTCTTGTTCGACCGCGTGCACGGCCACGGAGAGCTGCAACGCGGGGTCCTGCCAAAGCATTTTTGTTGGTTCCGGACTGGTGTGGAGCACGAGCGCTGCTGGTGTGATAGGGGGCAACCCATGGGTGGTAAGCAACGCTAATGCGCGCATCCGGTTCAATGTGGAGAGAAGCGCCAACTGTGGCGGGTCAAACGGCAACAGGCAGACCGGCACCGCCACCGCAACCATCACTGTTGGCAGCTTCGCCACATGGTTCGACTTCACTCTGTCTGGGATGGGAGAGGCGCAAGATGCTGGATACGATAAGATAGTCCTCACCTTTGACGGCACGCAAGTGGGCAACGCCGCGGCGCCGGGCGGAGGCAAGGGTTGCACAGACGCGCCAGTGAGCTTCGCACGCAGCGGTGAGAGGGCGTGCCTGCCCTGGGTGCTGCCGCTGCCGCCGCCCACTCCCGGGCGCGCGGCAGCTGCAGTGGAGTTTTGCGCTGTGAGCGGGAGCGCATACGCACATACGTACATGTTGTTGCCGTTATGCCGCTGGGCCTGCTGCTGCCGTGGTGTGCTACGGTACGGACGGATTGCAGCCGCTGTTGTATGCCGTTGGGGCAGCCACAAACGGGATACTGCCTAGCACTGCCAAGGCAGGCATGTTGAAGCAAATTGTGCTCAGGACTTGCCCCATGCAAGGGCCCGTTTGGCCCACCATTTAGGGCCCTAAAAGGCCCGCAGCCTTCAAGGCCAGGC